>CACRXK020009198.1:0-19515 GCA_902702795.2 Paramuricea clavata
TGGGGCAAGGGTATCATCCTCAGCAAGGTCTACGATAAAATGAACGGTGATTTTTTCGCAGAATTTGTCCAAAATAACTTTAATTTGTGTTTTGGAAAAGCAGGACCTAAAACCGGAAGAAAGAGATTGTTTGTTATGGACAATGATCCTTGCCAAACAAGCAAAAAAGCCATGTTAGCTTTAACGCAGATTGAGTGCAATCTTCATCGCATTCCACCGCGTTCTCCAGATATTAATCCTATCGAGAACGTGTTTCATTTGGTGAAAAAAATACTGCACAGGGAAGCGATAGAAAAGAATATCACTAAAGAATCCTTTGATGCATTTAAGACGTGTGTCCTGCGTTGTCTCAACACATTTAAAATCACGACCATTGACAAAACAATTGGGAGCATGCCAAAACGAATTGAGGAAATTAGATCCTCAAGAGGGAAAAGATCGAAATACTGACTAAAAACAGTAACTTTCAACTATATTAACAATTAGTATCATATTATTTACTGTTATACGGATAATACACAGTAGTCAAAATATTTTACACACACTATATATATAGCCTGTAATGTATACATGCTTAATAAGCATAGTGAGCATATTCTGATAATACTCTTAATGTGTAAATTTTTAGCACAAAATTGAAGAATTAAATCTTTATCATAATCTGCTTGTTATATCTGTGGCCGTATTGGTTATAATGGAGGTTACGCGCTAACTTACACGGTAAACGAAATATTTTGCTTTTCGGACTTCTCGGCGGACGGTAAACACACGCCATGAAATTCTGTCACTGCCACACTTGCCAATAAATTTCTATTTCACATGCTTTCTTATAGCCAAATGATCTACATTGTACTTATGATAATACACAGTAAATATTTGGAATAAACAGCAAAATATCACGGTAAACATCGGAGGACTCCCATTATAAATATAATTACTCAATGACTCTTAATTATTCTGCAACTATCGCTTTTCAATGTTTACCGTGGGCATTTTAAATATAAGCGTTTAGAATTAATATGTTTCATAATACTATAATCGCATACAGTTTTTACACAACTACATATAAAATAATTCTCACAAGCTTCTTTCTATCATGCGTTAAAAGGTTAAGAGATAGACAAACGCTACGGTAAACATTACGCGATTCAACACGGTAAACAAAATATGCAACAAATATCAATGCTTATTACTATACATAATATGATTATAAGAATTATTTTATAATCACAAAACGGTAAAATACTGTCAAATGAATATGTTTGTTTTTGTCTCTGACTTTATTTACAATTGAAGCACTAATGTTGCAAAACATCTTGGGCATGGCAGGATATCTTGCCGCTGCTGTTCTAAAGGTATCGCATAATTAAGGCAGAAAACCTTCCACCTAACACCCATCATGTCGGTCTCACGGTCATCGACTATGCCATTCTTGATGAAAATCAATGGTCGCTTGCTCGTACAAAAGATAGGAGTGTCTTTCGTGAACTTGATATCTTGCGTAAAATGGGTTTTCGGAGCTGGTAGGTGAACAACTTCCCCCTCTAACATCAACAACAAATCGTGCCACGGTATAACTTGGGGGCTCCAGCGAAAATCATTAAGAAATATGCACTCGGCATCTTGTATTCCGACCCACGCAAAACTTCCAGTTGCTGGATTGCAGAACGTATGGTACACGACCTTTAGTGGCTTAAGGAGAAAGGTCTTTCCGCAATTAGCTGGGCCAACGATCATTACATTATGATGTTTTTTGCGACCATTAGTTAGGCTTTCTCCTACTGAATTAGCAAAACAAGATATATCTATGCCATTGTTCTGCAAAACCTCTTTCGCACACTGCAGCCAATCACCATTGCATCCAGAAACACAATCTGAGTTTCAAGCTTCTTGAAGGAGATCCATGCGACTCTTCTTAGATCGTGCAATCTTTTCTCGCGCCCCTTTCATCTGCCATGTCGTGCTAAGTATGTCTGCTAGCGTTTTAGGTGACCTATTTAAAATAAACTCAACAAGATCTATCTTTCCCTGTTCCCGCTGTTCTTGTGCAAGTGTGTGAAGTTCCGTTTCTGTCTTGATGTTCTTGCTCAAAATTAAATTTGACACATCTAATGGCGTTAGACGCTTCTTTCTTGCTTTTCCTACTCGCTTTGGTTTCTTCTTCGTTTTAGTTTGAGTTTTGATGACCGCTTTGCCTTTAAGGTTTCTCTTTCCTATGCTCGCCTTACTGGTCTTCGGAACATCAGTATTTACTAGATCTGGGTGCCCATTACTCTCTTCGTATGCTTCATCACTCTTCGTAACATAGCGCCATGCACTATAATAATCATGGTGAATGTTGGAATAATGAACGCTGACACCAAACTGTTCTAAAAGGTATCTTTTGGAGGGAAGCCATCTCTGTATTTTGTTGAGCTTCAGCGCCATGTGGTAATGTTTCCCACTGTCATTATGGCTTTCAAGACTACAACACCAGTGAAGTACTTGGGCTGAACCTCGAGTGAACGAGTCAATGATCGCCTTTGCGAAATCATTTCGAAGAGGGAACTTTCTAAACTCGCCTGGCTGTATGTTACAAGGTAAACACTTCTAGTAGCTGATGGGGCTACGCCACTGTCTTCCGGCCTTTTCTCGCCGTCTGAGCTAATTGTTTCGTTTTGTCGTGAATTCAGTTCATCTTCTGCCTCGTTAGACGCTGATGCCATTTTCGAACTATACTATATATATTTTCTCTGCGTGAGAGTGTATTAGGATGCAACGAGACTGTCCCGAGATTGATTTTGACACATATTTAGTGAGCATATCACAAACCGGAAGCGAATGCGCCCTTAATTTCTACCTCATTGTCGAATAGTTTTTGCTTTATTACTCTAATACAGTCATAATGTAGCAATTACAGAATTTTTCGACTGTTTTCTAGTGCAGGAGAAAAGATAATTAATGAAGATTTGTTGTAATACATTTTCAGACAATCATAGACAAATTTACTCGGACAAACATGGCAAATAAATTTTTTTTGCAACATTTTCATATATACTTCGTAAAGTTGGTCCCCCCTCCCCTGAAACAATGTTGATGAACACTTCAGTCATCATGGCAAGTATTGCGGTATTTGTACCAGCAACATTGTAACGGGGGAGCGGGGAATACGGCTGGATATGCGTATAAATATTTGATTGCCTTAAACTTCAGCCACTTTTAATCAGCGTCCGCGTGTTATTTGTCTAGGATTGTAGGTGCAATTTAGTGTACCCTCCTGAAACTTTGGAGTGGCCCACCCCTTCATACCCATTTTTTTCGAGTGGGCGCGAGCAAAATAGCGATTTTTTCAGATGACCCCCCATGAACGGTCCCTTATACAAATGAAACCAAAAATTTCAGCAAAAACTGTACCTGTTTTCCTTGAAAATTTGAGCATTTTGGCTAGAGTTATCAACCACACCACAATTATCAAAAAACATTTTCCAGTCCATAATCTATAAACCGAAAGATCATTAATAAAAAGAGCTGTTGAAAATCTACTATTATAAAATACAATGTACTGATATAAAGAGTTTATTAATTTTATTTAGCTGAGGGGGAGGGGAGGTTCAAGAGGGATGCAAATTCAATATCAGATTATAGTATTATACTGGATCCATCCCTATCCACACATGTTCTTTCATATTTAATATATTAAATATATAAAACACAATTGAATTGTACACTTTAATATCAAAATTTATACACATAGAATGTTAAATAATATAAAGTTGAAGGTGCAACTACGTACACTGTGAATTCCTTTTTGGCTTTTTCATAAAAATATTTTAGATAGTTTGTTTAAAATTTACTTTCACATCATGCATATATTCATAATAACATCATAAATGCAAATATTGAAATTTCTTTAAATTAATATATGGATATTTATATAATATATTAAACTTTTTCTGCACTGTTAAATAAACATGAATGTATTGAAAAAAATCATTAATAAATCAGGAAATTTAATAAAACAATTCACCATATTTTATTATATAAATAAAGTTTCTTCAATAAAGTTTCGTCTTTTCCATGTGTTGCCAGGTGTTGCCTCGATTTGGTTTTGTTGTGTATAACCGGTGACCATATGCATTGCAGACAAAAAAAAATCTGTTCAAATTCCCCTACCCCCGGGGGCAAATGACATGCAAAACGCTTCAAATGCTCCAGGGTCATGGGCCAAAAAATTAATATAATCCCCTGCTAATTCCCATGGTAACCCCTACCTTTCCCCGGGGTGGGGTGGGGGGGGGGGGAGTCAATATTGACTCATGCATTACAAACAAATAAATTGACTGTAAATATAAATAAATCAAATTATATTATATTTAAACCTAGACAGAGGAGACAACTGCTTGATTTAAACTTGGAGATTAATAAGTCTAGTATGAATCAAGTGAGCAGAGTTGTATTCCTTCATTTCCTTGGTGTAATACTTGATGAGCATTTATCTTGGAAATCCCATATTTCGCATATCGCTAGAAAAATTTCTAAATCAATAGGTATTATATGAAAATCTAGTTTTTGTCTTCCTAAATCTTCACTGCGATTATTGTATTATTCATTAGTCTATCCTTACCTGCAATATTGTGTCACTGTGTGGGGATCTATATACCCTTCCAACCTTAAGCGCATAATTTTGTTACAAAAACGTGTGGTGCGTTGTACTAATAAGGATGCATATGATGCACATACTGAACCAATATTTAATGAATTATGTATTTTAAAATTTAATGACATATACTTGCTAAATTTAGGCAAGTTTATATACTCTTACCAAAATGATTTACTTCCCAGTAGTTTTAATGATTACTTTATTGAAGTTAATCAGGTGCCTCATTATAACACTCTCAGTTCTAACAATAGTTATGTTCCATTTTGTAAACTAATATCCGACAGTTTTCTGTGAGCTTTCAGGGTCCAAAATTGTTCAATATGTTAAGTTCAGATATAAGGAATGCTTATTCTCTTCGATCATTTCAAATCAAACTTAAAAATATTTAATGTCAAAGTATTCGTAAATGTTAAGAAATGACAATTACTTTTAATTTAGAGTATAGCATTGTGACATTTGTGTATAAATCTGTATATTTCTGTTGTTTTCTTTTTTTGATCTGCATTTTTTGTATTTTTTATATATATATATATATATATATATATATTTGGGCTTCCTTGCCATTCTTTTGTATTTATTATATAATTTGTGAATTTTTTGTTTTATGTGGCAAAAATAAAATTGTTGTTAATATTGTTATTATTGTTATTAAGAGTAGAAGATTTTGTGAGTTACATAAGATGTGCTCAAAACTGATGTCTAATGAATATACTTTTCCCCCTCACCCCTGCTAGGTGCATCCCTGACTTTAATATTCAATCATGTTTTTTATTGCTTAATAATGGTATGAAGAAGCGAATTATTGCATACATAAATCCATTCTTGTCCTTGACATGCTTCTCGGCTCAAATAAAAGATGTTGAACTGATAGAAATTAATTTCTCTATACACTCATTTGGACTGTCTTCACTACCTTCATATGTTGCAAAACAGTAACCATTGGAAAATCGAACATTATTAAATTTAGTTTCAACAACTCAGCTAGATTAATGCATGGCTCCCATTCAAATATGGCCAAAAATACATTAAATTATATTAAAAAATCCGTTTAGTCTGTATGAATGTGGTCAAAGTTGGTATATGAGGACAATAGGATTTTACTTTTTTTCTATGCCTCTGTTGCCATGGCAACAGTCACATGACCATTTAAATGGTCTCCATCCAGATGGCCAAAACAAGACTGCTGCCACAAGCGGATATTCACTCAGATAAACTAACATTTACACATTAATGTTCTTTAGTACTCACAGATTATGGATCCAATGAGCCCTGTTCCTACACCATTCAGAATTTTATATATTTTCGATAATATGCAACTGACACTATGCTCTGGTGTCAATAAGTGCACATTAATTTGAAATGAAGCCAGCTTGGAGCAGGCGCTGATTCGTTTCGTAAACTGCGAGGTTTCCACTAAACAAAAGCGTTGTTAATGTACTAAATTGACTAAAAACCGCGGTCAGCGAAGCAAACATATTTTTTCCACGCGATCATTTTAGTATTGTCGCCATCATTATGAGCTCACGCTGGAAGTTTAGCGGATACACACATTAATATACAAAATTAACATTCCAATGTTGTAAGATGATCATGCAACAACAGGAATCTCAAATCTTTACTGCTTCAAAAGCAATAATTTGGCTATCAGAATGAACAATATTAGATTTACTAGTGACGAATTAAGACAGATAATATTTATATTGGAAAGAGGATGCGAAATTGTGATTAGACTGTGAAAATGTTTATGAATTTATTACGTAGAAGACATGCAACTATAAATATATAAACGAATTAGGGGCATATTGTGTTAAGTAAATCCTCTATTGCATAATTGTACCTATTTATCAAACCGGGAAAATATTATGTAAGGAATGCACCATAAATCTAAATGAGATCAATAAAACCGAATATTTTCTTATTTCAAACATTTGTTGATATATATAGTTATTTAAAATTTGAGTGCTTTATTACTGGATCGTTGCACAACTATTAATATTTTGTGTATTTATTAGTGAGATGTAAGTGAATTCACAAACGCTACATCTTGCTATTAAAGAGTGCGATGAATATATTGACACGTTTAAGTCTGTCAAATGGGAAAAGCAATCAAAGTCAAACCAGTCTGGACACAGCTTTCAAAAGTGCAAGGCGTGTCTAAACATTTTTAGCGATAAGCAAGCTTTGTTTTCAATAATGTCGCCAAGGTTTTCCGAAGCGTTGAAGTCTTTGTCAACTAAAGCAAATCAGGAAACAGAAACAGCAAGGAGTCTTTACCACAACGCAAATGTGTCATTTCAGAACAAGCATGGCAGCACGACTTTTGCAAACACACTGACCAAACTTCCTGAATTGAACTTAAAGGACATTGGCAACGAAAATTTTTATTGGCTATTTCAATCCTACTTGACAACCTAACTATGAAAATATTATCATTTCCTTCTCGAACATTTTACTCTAGGAGTAAAATGCATGCAAACTTTGTGTGTCGCAGCCATCTTGGAAAAAATGACCTTCGAAGGTCAACGAATTTTGTGACGTCATTAGATGGGTAGCACCAAAACTACAAGTGAGAATTCTATTGCGTGCGTGTCGTGTTAGCCAAAAATATGTCGTTTTGAGCGTTATACTGGCCAATACTTTTCGCAATCAAACAAGAGAACCTACACTATCAGATAAAAACATATCGAGCGACTGGGAAAGCAAGGAATGGCGCAATTTACAATACAGGTAATTGATCATAAAATATTGCATTATTTATTGCATTACATACTGCGTTTATTTAACACGGACTAGGACTGATATACTATCAGAAATAGTGTTACAAATAAGGAACATACTTGGTAAAACGTTTCTGCCCTTCGTTTAGGCTCAAAGTGCACTACGTGTGGTAATACTCGGTATTGTTTTATAGTCATGAAATTGTGTTTACCCATCTAATGACGTCAGATAATGTATGCAGGCACAAGTGTTTATTTTCAAAATGGCGGACTACTGTTGAACTTTTTATTACATTTTCTCAACAACTAAATGCGACAAACCGGCCAAAATATAAAATTAAGTATTCCGTAAGCATACCTAATAGATATAAGCAATAAAAATTTTGGTTGCCAATGTCCTTTAAGTAAAAAAGTGTCAGAGGCTGAAAAAAGAGAGGTGTCACTACACAAAGGCCAAACAAGTTATCGAGTCCTCATGGGAAGAAACATCAATAATAAGGTACATAGAACCTGACTAAAGTAAAACCATACCTTAATATTAAAATGTATTAATATTTCTGAAAATAAAGGGTGTAGGTATCCAAGTAATTTTCACTTCTGTTATATTGAAATTACATACAGCAAATACAAGCACGTTGATGAAATTAATTATAAATCGTTTTTAAATAGATGCTATGGAGAAAGACAACTAGACAACATTGAAAAGAACAGAAATGAGTTTCGAGAGCAACAGCGACGCTAAAGCCAGGCATGACCAACAATGATCTGTTGAAGATTCCAAGAGGAGTCCTGTGGGCAATTTTTTGCAGTATGAAAAGCTGGTTTTGGAACAAGATGGCATGATAAAGAAGTCGGAATTCTTTGTTGAAGGTCGTCGCAAGCATCCGTTGAAAGAAATATGGCGAAGAAACTAACCTCTGATGAAGAATTCAAGAACATGGCAAAGCACAATGTCTTAAAACAACTGCAAGCGCTTGGCGAGGATAAAGGAGAGGAAAATCTGGACACAATGAAGGAAAGGCTGAGAATTATGGAACAGACATGCCATTTTTGTTGCTCTGGCATGATTTATCTACCGTAGGCAAGCATAGCTATCTGGTATTTATGGTATCATGTTTGTATGATGAAGCAGCATTCTATTCGGACATGGAATACGAAGAAATAACTGGAGACAAAATAAGTGTACAAGCTCTTGTTGAGGCACCAGAAATCTATATTTTGGCTAGATCTTCATCTGATCATGAGCAGTTGTCATATATCGAAACTAGAAGGGAATGCCTAGATGAAATTTCAAACAAGCTGCACACCAATTCTGGCTTACCAATCAATGATGTGATTTTTCACGGTGATAGTCCATCTCGACAGTACGAATGCGGTCAGCAGAAGGGAGGACATTATTATTGTTCAGTGTGTGGCTCAAAGGCAGGCCGAGTCTACGAGTTGGACTATTCTTTTCATTGCCCACATATGGCTCTAGCGGATCGACAAAATATGATCCTGAAAGGTCCACTTGGAAGACAAAATTCCGTTGCAAAATCTTAGTAAGGAAAATCTATTAAGAGAGTTGTCTGCTAGAGGCATATATGATGGTGACAAAAAGGAGATGGAAGAGCTATTGAAGGAAGAAATGCAGACAGTTCCCCTGCCCTTCTTTTAATAACCCCACAGAGATCTTCATTCCATTAACTGCGGTCAGTACGAGGTTCTTGGATTTGAGCCTTTGCATGATATTGGGAAGCACATTGAAAACATTTTCATTGAGCTTCCTGAACATCTGCCACGTACTGAAGCTGCTAAATTGAAAGCTGTTTTAGAAATTTGCATTGGGGAGAAAGAAACGAAGAAAACTTTCAATTATCGATGTGCTCTCGTTCTGACTGCCAATCAAGTGAGGGGAAAAGTTAATTCAGAAGCTCAACTGCTGTTGGACACTCTGGTAGAAATCCAACAAATAGCGTACTACGATTTCACAATCTCACTTGGTACCACGCAATGTTATGTAGAAGAGTTATTGGTTTCTCATTGAAACATTTAACAACTCGTAAATTTTACGTGGCTAACTACCACAACATTACATCGCATGCACCCATTCAGAACCGGATAATAAGCGGAAGATCGTCAAACGTTGAGGAGCAGGAGCAAGTGTTTAACACCATCAACAACATAACAAGAACCACTTCCTCCTATCACGCTAGTCATATCACTGGAAACGTATTCATTCGACTAGAAGCAGAGAAAAAGATGAAAGCTTATCAAACCCCTGAAACTGACAAGCAAGAAGCACACCTGACCAAACTTGCATCAACACTACCCTGTTTTGGCAACACAACGATTTTGCAAGAAATGATGGTAACTAGTTCATCAGTTTGGCAGGCACACTCAGAAAGAATCAGTGATTTTCTTTTGGCAGGTAAATTAAAATGACTTTATGTACATATATTGCCCTTATAATACACCTATGGTAACATTTCTTTGCTCGGAAATATAAAACAACTTACAGTAAAATCAATATATATAAGAAACATAAATACATGTTTCTATATGGGGGATTACAAGAGGGAGGATGCATTATTTGGAAAACATTGTGTATATACTGTATCCTATTTTCTAGAAGGTGGTCATATTCAAGGTCGTTATATGAACCTTGTGTGTACTGTGTTGTAGGTAAAGATGTTTGGTGGGAGCAATGTGAAAATGGTGACATCACATTTAATGATGGTAAAGGAAGCTCCAAAAGTCACACAGAAGGACCATTAGTTCACCACTTCCGTTTGTCAAACTTCAAAAGTGAGGAAACATACTTAAAGCAATGTTGGAATATGTGCTTGAAAGAGAAGCGGCTAATACCCGCTGTGAAGCTTCGCATTGAAGATAAAAACGGCAACCTAGTGCTTGAGAGTTTGGATGATGAGCAGGATAGTGCTGATGGTGAAGCTGACAAAGGAGATTCAGATGGCACCTTTCAGAGGAAAGAAATTTAGTTGACAGTGGATCAGTTGGACAAGATGTAGTAGTGGAAGGAGTAGTTGACGAAGATGATGGTCATGTAATTTCCTTCACGGAAAGTATCAACGCAGTTGAGTCAGAGTTGCCCCCTCTCCCTGCTGAGAATGCTGACAATGCTTCTAATCTGGAACAAAGCGTCAGTTCAGCAGAAAGTAAGTTTAATCCATTAAGCTGCAGAGCTTATTGATGAGTAACATCGTCTGGCGTTAGGAAAGTAAAAAAATAAGTAGGGCGCACTGGGGCACATTGCAGCTCAATGGGTTAAAGCATGAAATGCTTTTTACAGAGTATTTTTTAACCCATTAGCTCCAAATCACCTTTATTATTTTACGAAAGAACCAAGGGGTAAAATTCCAATCCCGTCCCACAAAAGACAGGTAATATTTTCCCTATACAATCTATTTTGTTGGAAGAACTATGAGAGTGAATGCACCATTCCATTTAATATAATCCTCCTTGGGATATAAAAAAATTGTAACCCTCTTAGATATCGTTTTCTCTCCTTGCATACACTAACAGCAAAGTTTTGCCATTGGTTGCGGGTGTCCTCCATGAGCTACCCCTAGGAAACTTTAAGGAGAGCCCCCCTCCCCTCTGGGTATCCAGAACCCTCAATGCGGGCAGGGGGTGCATATGTCAAATGGAATGGTCCAACAAGACAAATGTAATTTTATAGTCCATAGTCAATATATTAATATTACATGTATTACTATTCAATGTCCACAGTAATTAAAATCTACATTGTGTGGTGTAAATGTACATTTTGTTTATAATGTCTATTATATGGCTTCAACTATATTAAAATAAATGCTATATAACATGATTTAAGTTGCCATAAACACCAGAGGATCTTCACAAATATTAGCAGTCTCAGTAAATCAGATAAGCCCAAGTGATTTAATACCAGTAGCAGATCCTGCAGAAAATATTGGTTCAGGCACATATGGAGAATGTGTTTTAATGCGGCACAAACAGTTTGGAATAACCGTTCTAGTAAAGCAGTTGGTGAGATCTGATTTAAACGCAGTTATTGCTGAAGCAAAATGCATGAATGTCATGACACATCAATGTATTCCACACTTGGTAGGAGTTCAAATTGAATGTAAGCCATACTCTCTGGTAATGGAATTCATTGGTAATAACATGGAATCAACTACAGTCCACAAATTACTCCCAATAATGTTTGGATAACCAATCAGAGCCAAGCACAAAAAAGTGGATCTCTGTTTTAACTGATATTTTGGAAGCTGTTCATCACATTCATGGCAAAGGATTCCTACATTGTGATTTAAAAACAATCAATGTCCTTGTGTTTCAATGAAGAGGCTTTGTAATAGATTTTGGCAAAGCATGTCCAATTTCTAGGCCATCTGCCAGAAAGTATACAAAATTTTATGAACCAGTCAGTACTTGCAGTGATGTAATAATAATAATAGCAATAATAGGAAAAATTAGACATTGTATGAGCAGAAATGCGTTAAAACTAATTTATTATGCATTGGTCTATCCATATCTTATTTACAGCAATTTGGTGTGGAGTAATACCTACAACAGCAGAATTAAAAAATTATGAATATACAGAAAAAAATTGTTCGCCTAATGACATTTAATTCGTATTTCGAACACACTAAGCCTATTTTCAAAGAATTAGGCATTTTAAATATATTTAAAATAAATGATTTTTTAACTTCACTGTTTATGTTTCGATATCACAACCTAAATAATTTACCAGAATTATTTTCAAATTATTTTGTAACAAATAGTCAGATTCATCAGCATAATACGAGAAATGCACAGAAACTACACAAGTGTTATAATAGAACAAATTACGTAAAACAAACTTTATCAACCAAAGGAGTTGAAATATGGAATAAAGTAGATCCAAATTTCAAAAGTATAAATTTGTAAGTACCTTTAAAAAACAAATTAAACAACATTTTCTTCTAATTAAATATATTAATAAATTTTCATAACATGAACAAAACTAGGGGCCTAAATTAAAAAGCCTGTAAAGGTTTCTGGTAGGTTCCTAGCCCAACATTATTATTAGAAATCTATCTTTATATAAAAAAATTGTACATAGGGAAAACTTCATTAAATAGTATTCTCAGTAAGTATGTGTTTTCTCTTGGAGTAATTATATATAACATTGGGAACACATTGAAAAGTGATAAAATAAAGTCCTTGGGAAAACAATGCAAACATAGCAAATCTTCTGCATGACCATCTATTCCTGAAGTTATCGAAACACTGGAGAAAATGTCACTGTGAGAACAACCTTGTATAGCATCATTCTAAAATATAAAATACAAATGTAAAATTAATCTATTGAATACTAAATTTACCTTAAACTGTCTGTACCAGTGTTGGTAGTACTAATGTGAAAATGCTGTGCTGAGTGGTTATATTACTACCTTAAAAAATAAGCAGAAATCGACGTTTCGAGCGAAGGCTCTTCGTCAAGAGTTAGTAGCAGGGATCGGGGAAAATGCACATGCTTTTATACTAAGAGTATGAAAGTACTCTTAGTATACTTTTAGTATAAAAGCCCATGCATTTTCCCCAATCCCTGCTACTAACTCTTGACGAAGGGCCTAATTCGCTCGAAACGTCGAGTTTCTGCTTATTTTTTAAATTTACCTTAACCTATGTATAATGATCTGTGAAAAGTTGATGAGCACTAATATTTTCAAGACTTCAAGTCTTTAGTTAACAGGTTGTCAAGACCTAGAGTCTTTAGGCAGCCAGTTGAGACTGTTTGCAGTAATTAATATACTTATAATCAATACTAAATTCACCTTAACCTATGTATATAATAATCTGTGAACAGTTGATGCTAATGTTTTCAAGACTTTGAGTCTTTAGTTAACAGGTTGTTAAGACCTAGAATCTTTAGGCAGCTAGTTGAGACTGTTTGCAGTATTAATAATTAATATACTTAATCAATACTAAATTCACCTTAACCTATGTATATAATAATCTGTGAATAGTTGATGCTAATGTTTTCAAGACTTTGAGTCTTTAGTTGACAGGTTGTCAATACCTAGAGTCTTTAGACAGCTAGTTGAGACTGTTTGCACTTTGCAGTATTAATAATTATACTTAATCAATACTAAATTCACCTTAACCTATGTATAATGATCTGTTAACAGTTGATGCTAATGTTTTCAAGACTTCGAGTCTTTAGTTAACAGGTTGTTAACTAGAAACACAGTTTCCAGAATCTGTCAATCGAGCAGCTCCTAATGGCTGGAAAGCTTGTGAAGGCACAACAAAAGGATAGGGTGATACTTGACCTGGAGTCATTTGATGTTAAGAATCGGGCATGGAAAAGTGAAGCAATTGTAAAATTGGAACTTTTACTTGAAAGAGAATAGTTTTCATCATGTGCTTTCAGGGATGCATTCAAAGGGATTACAGAAGTTAATGGTAAGCAGAAAATGTATGTTGTTAAAATGTACAATGAAAAAGCTGTGCAGATAATTCAGCACACCTTGAATACTGCTGTAGAGAACCATGCTCTCAAGTAAATGCATGCAGTTGCTAGGCATAGTACCAAAGACTTTTCTTGGAGAGTGCCACTTCAGTTTGGTGAATGTTTTAAGTATAACAAAGTGCATTATTCCTGTCTTAATGACAAAACTGTTACTGTGGAAGATTTTGTCCCAGGAAAGGTTGGCAAAATATGTGAATAATAATTAGGAATTGTGTTGCCCCACCAGAAAGCAGCAGCAGTAAAATTAAAGAAATTTATGCCAAAGCCCAGTGCCTTTCATTCACCACTGCTATTCTGCCACACAACACAAGATGATGCTCTCAGATATTCAAGGGTCAAAATATAGTATATATGACCCAGAAATTTCAACTCAGAATTTAGTGGATGATGAGGAGCGCATGTCTAGTGATATTTTTTATTTCCTGCAGGAGTGGGCAACTTTTAATAATATAAACTTTTAATAGATTCATAGTCTTTGATAATGGTTTCCGTTTAGGAAACCGAAACGTTAGACAAATGAAAGTATTTTACCTTTTTGTTAATCTGGAAGAACAAATAAAACATAATTTTAATAATATCTTGACCGTGGTCCAAAAGAGTTATTTGTTAGCAACAAACCGAGGAGTGAAGACAATTTTCAAACTCACTACACAAAAAGTTGAAAAATCGTCCCTATGAATACTGAAAATAGTACAATTACACAGTGAATTTACTTCAATGGACTTAGTGCCAAGCCCAAAATGTACTTTTCTCTGACCAAAATGTGAAATAAGTAAATATAAACATCAGAAAAAAACACTGGCCAGTGCTACATGTTTTGATTCAAATGCTCCACATATATTCAGCTATTCTTCGAAAATATACGTATAAATATATAAATACAACAATTTTTAATAAAAATATACCTTAAATGCCAATTTTAAGTAAGGACTATTCCTGAGGTTAATTCGGTCCAAATTGTTTTTACAAATGTTGTAATGAACAAATTGTTTTTCAGCAACTAAAATTTTTAGTTTTCTGTCAAAAAGCATTTTTCAAGCATGTCCATATCATAGAATAAGAAATGAATAGAAGGGCAACTCGCGTGTACAAAGCGTAACCAATTTTCAGTGCGCACGCACAGGATTCTCAAGCTCGCAGAGTCTTGCAGCCAGTAAAAGCCAGTCAGTGCAATAGGGATTTGTATTACGAAATGTACATTTTGATCACAAAATCGACTATGTTTCGGAAACAAAGGATTGGAATATCAAACTACTACGACTGCCTGCCTATTATTGTGGTTAGCATAGAAAGAAACTAATATTTAGGGAGAAATTTGATATTGTTGTGTGAGCTACAGTCCGAATCTGAATGAAATGCCGACAGTCGATCGCGTATACTGTGTTATTTATTTCGATTTTCGAGGTTTATGTCAAATCTTATCAGTACAGGTTTTGGATTGCATCAAATTTTATTTAAAAGGGTATAAATTTCAAAGTCACGAGCAATTAATCAAATTTATTTTGTGCGGGAAGTTGTCTGTCTGTGTCTGACATGTTGAACTACAAATACAAACAATATCAGAAAATGATGTTATTTATTTATGTAATTGAAATATCATGATTATAAATTAACATTCATTCCTATTACTACAATATTACTTCGAATACATCGAATTTTTCCAATAAATAAACCAAACTATCATATGTTAATATACCGTACTTTATATTTTGCAAGTAAACAACATGTATTAATACGTTTAAATTTCGCATTTAGCAATTCTTTAACAGCTCATAACCAACAGAAATGTATTCACTAACCTTCAAATTACAACCAGCAGCCGTGGTTTGTAATTTGAATCGTTCGTTTGCAAAAAATAGTCGATTTATTCAGCCAAATGGCCATTTTGCAATACAAATCTCTAATAAATTGACTGGCTTTACTGGCTGCGAGTAATTAGAGCGGGCAATTTCCGGTATGCGCGAGGCGACATGCGCAGCTTCAAAAAGTTCAAAGGTTCCGACGCGAGTTGCCCTTCTATTCATTTCTTATTCTATGTCCATATGCTGTAAAATGATCCAGAAAATAAATAATTGAGTGGGTGGTCATCACTGATCTCAAAATGTGGCTGTTTGCCAGGAGTGAAGACAAAAAATATAAAAAATACATGTAAGAAAGCTTGGAATATCGTTTCATATAACAAATTGTACAACTTTTTTTCACTTCTTAAACATAAACATTGATAAGAATTGATATTGTATGATAAATCCTAAAGTTTAGGGCAACTTTGTTCATGGTTTGTTTCAATTGTTTATGTATGTCTTTGTATTTAATAATATAGACTTTGTTCTTGATGTTCAAGTCTTTCCTATGCATTGTTTGAGAAAGTTTCTTAGTTAAATTAACTTTTGTAGAAGTTCATGATAAAAAGGAAAGCAAATTATTTTCATTAGCATCCTGTGCGAATTAAATTTGTTTCATTTCAAAGTGCGAGTAATAAGTTGAAGCTCGAGTTGAGAAGTTGAGAAGTTTATAAATATCGGCAAAAAGCGTCAATTTACGTAGAGTTTTGTTTTGTTTATAGTTTCAGCTATCAAAGATACAAAGTGACAAAAGGCTCTTCCATTACATTACGGTGGGTCACAATTGTGTGATATTTACTATACACTTGAGACACAAGAAGATAAAGAATATCAACATGTTAAAGCTAAGTTAGATACATATTTTGAGCCAAAGATCAACATTACTTTTGAGACATAACTTTAGACAACTAGCTCAAGCAGAAAATGAGTCTATTGATAAGTTTGTTACTAGACATTGCGAGGCTGCTAGTAGATGCCAGTTAAACAACACTGCACAAGAAATTATTGATCAAGTTGTACAGAAATGCACCTCAGATCTGCTGAGAAAGAAGGCGTTAGGAGAAGACCCAAGTCAAGGTGACAGCTATGGAAGGTGAACCAGGAGTTCTAAAGGTTGGTCGACAAGATCTTGTTGTTACATCAGAGAACAATGGTCAGTCAAAGCCAAAGGATGCTGACAAGGTATGTTCCAGCTGTGGCAGGTCATGACCACATCCAAACGGAAGGCGTTTCTGCCCAGCTTACAAGTTAGATTTTAGAAAGTGTGGTACAAAGAACCATTTTGCATGTGTGTGCAAAAACAAGCAGAAAGTAAGAACGACGGAAGTGATACTGATGACAGTTATCAGGTTTCACCAGTGAAAAGTAGCAAGAAATGTCGCAGTCATGTGACGGTGAAAGTTGACAATCATCCGGTACATTTCCAAATTGATTCAGGTGGCTGATGTCAACATCATTGATGAAAAAACATTTTCTCATATTAAATTACGGGTAAAGTTGTCAAAGTGTAACACTCGACTTTATGCATATGGTTCTAGAACCCCTTTGCGACTGTTGGGCAATTTACGGCAACATTATCAAACAGTGATGTTGCAGACATTTATGTTGTACAAGGGACCCTTTCTATAACACACATTTACAAGTGGATATACGATCAGATGCGATATACATCAAGTATAACCACATAATGCCTTTTGTTCTTTCAGAACAAACAAGACTTACCCTTCCGCTGTGAGCAACGGTACCAAACTTTGGCTCAAGTCGAAATTCCTTATATCAAATAATTTATCTAAGCTTAAAGCATTGTCAATACGAATAATGATTGTTTACAATGGCTATATATTTATATATACTTATTTAAAATTAATTTGCTGTTCTACTTATTGCTAATGTCAATGTTCAGATTAAAATGTTTTTGTTCAACAAAAAGTATATTTAGTATGCTAAGGTTTTGTTCAACGAAACTATGTACATGTTCAATATTTTCACAAAGATTATATAGGATATATCTAAAACTTCCACATGATTAAAAATTGATTAAAATCTTTGTTTAAACAAGTACCAGTTATAGTAAAAGTAACTGCCAGTGATGATGACTTCATTGTAAATACATGATGGTGAACTTACTTGAGGGTGATTCAGTTTTGGTAGCTGAGTCGACTTCCCTTCTACTATGTTGAATTTTTCTACTGTATTTGATACACTTTCATCTCCTGGGACATAAAAACCGCCAAGAATAATGTCTTGGTTGTTGACTGGAACTGGTGGATCTAAAGCTTGAGTACCATTGTTGTTTACATTGCTTCCTTGCAACAGCTGATTCAACATTTCTGTCATTCTTTCAAATTGATTTCTTACCTCTTGCTTCAAATGCTATTTGATCTGCTTTAATAAAATATGGTCCAGGGAGTGAGTAAAAATACATAACTCACAATTGTTCTGTTTTGTGAAAAACATCAGATTGATCGTTTTTTGACTAAGCAAGCTTGAAATCCGTAAGCAGGGCTGTAGCAACCGGGGGAGGCTCCCTCTTTTTCTAGTGCTGTGCAAACTCAGGTTTTTCAGCTCTGGCCGTTTTACTGTTTAACTCTGGGTCCAGCTGCTTTACGTATATGACATTTTTCACGACAAGCAACATTTTGATTCAATTGTTTTATAACGTAAATATTTAAGCGCATATTCACCCCCCTTTTAAAGTGTTCCTGTCACAAAATGAGAGTTTATATTTTCGAAATCTATGATATAAAATATACGGAAATTCGAAAACGGGATTGAAATTGCTTTTTTAGTGTAAAAGTTATTGCCGTTTAAACATTGAATTTGGCCTTGTGAAAAATCTGAAAACCGCGCAAAAGGGACTGGCACGAAACAATGCGTGTGACGTAATAGTAGGAACTTATGTAGCTCACTAATATAGAAATACTATTGCATGTACTATCATACAGGAGGCAATAGCGCAAATAAAAGTCACGAAACTGAAAAATTGCCGAATATATGTGTAGTAGGCGGTTGTTCTAATGTCACAGATACAGAGTACGGCATTTCACTTCATTTTATACCTTTTACTGGAGGCGAGATGCACGAAGCGAAAAGGACACGGATTGACTTCGTGCACCTTAAACCAGCAATATGAGATCCAATGTTCAGCATACTTTGCGAAGATAGAGCTTGCTGGTAAAACCACTATGGTTAGCTACCGACGAAATTGGTTTCGTTGCAATTCCAAAATATACAAATACTGTCGACGACAAACCTTTGTCTGCGAGAGCCAAGAGAATGGTATATGTATAATTTATACTCTAATTTCGTTTATCATGCACTTGAATATGGCCTAGTGCAATTTTTATTCCAAATTCGTTATTTGAATAGGTTGTATTTAGAAGCAGCTTCGATGCAGTCAACCGATATGGTCATAGTCACGAAACTGGAAAGCGCGATAAATATAAATGAGCCACAGCCAATGGATTCACCAGAAATATAAAATATTGCGACAATATAGCTATGACTTATTATGACTATGAGTGAATATGGTCAAAATACAGCTGATGAAAGCCAATTTCTTACGTCTCCAAGCAATGTGCACTGTTTGTATTTTAGTTTAGACAGAGAAAGTAGAATTGTACGTATAAGTAAACTAGACGCAGTAAATTATACATATATACACTCGTTGTGTTTGCACCGCAGTGAAAACCCGTACAATATGCAGATTTTGTAACAAATTTTGGCATGAAACCAGATACACTGCGGGGGTGTATATAAAATGTATTACAAAGTATAATCCATTGAAGCAACTTAATGAAATAACGCCACATTTGC
>CACRXK020009199.1:0-19514 GCA_902702795.2 Paramuricea clavata
AGAACGAGCCATTACTATGTTTTTAAAGAACGCCAATGGGAACAAATAGTGTCAGTTTGATCCATTTGATCCATTGGACAAGCCTTACGCTGGCAAAGCACAGCATGACTCCATTTGACCAATTGACAATACTGTGTCAAATGGAAGAAAATGGTTTCCATTTGAACTGTTGCAACCATTTGAATTGTTTCATTTTAAATGGAACAAATGTTGTCCATTTGAACGGTTTGAACCATCTGAAATGTATTTTGTCCATTTGAGTCGAATTGTCGATATTGGACATATATGGATTTCGTGAGCCACGCCCGCGATGACTGATGAACTTTAGACTTCGCTACTGCTTTCGTTTCCCCGGGTGTAAATAGCCGGGGGAATTAGTACCCTCATGACGTCACCCATGACTTGATACATGGCCCATCAACGAAAAAATGAAGGTTTAATCCATATGCCAACTATGCTTTAGGGACCGTTCATTATTTATACCCGGGGTAGGCACCGAAGAGATATGGGTTGGATAATCAAGTTTTTGACTACCTCATGGGTTGGGTAAAAAAAATTATGGCTGTCTGTCCATAAAGTCCATGAAATAAAACCAAAATGACCATGCATTGGAAAATATGAAGGAAAATGGGTACAATAGTCAATACATTCTGTATCAACCATCACCCAGCGGGCAAATTGACGTTTATTCAACGTTGGAAATGATCACCCAGACGTTGTATAGACGTTGAAAAAGGATTGAAAATGCAAATTGGATTGACGTTACTCTTTCGACGTTGAAACAACGTTGAGATTAGGTTGCCTATCTCGTCAACCATAATTCAACGTTGAATCCACGTTGAAATAACGTTGAGAATACTTCACAAGTTGAAGTCGTATAACCAACCATAAACGAACGTTGATTCGACGTGTGTTTGCTGCTGTTGAATCAACGTTTGTACAACAACGTCAGAGCAACGTTGATATTAGGTTGTCGACGTCGCGACCTTTTTTCAACCAAATTTCAACGTTGAAACAACGTCGTGCGCCCGGTGGGCAGTGATTGAGGAAGGACCCTATCATTGGTCAGCTTTGGCACACTCAGTGAGTTTGAGTGTGAGTGTGAGTGCATGAGCTTTGAGAATTTAGGCAACTTGATTTCTGTCACCATAATCTTAATTGTGTGTTTAGTTATTATGAAGTACAGTGACACATGGGTTGGGTAAACATTATTCTGACTGATGTTGTGGTTGGGTAAACAAAAAATTTACAGCGTTTTTGGTTTCTCTTCGGTACCAACTGCAGGTATAAATAATGAACGGTTCCTTAATTGGAATATCGTTGAAAGGCTTTAGTTGGTAGTGGTGCAGGGTACAGTCGCATTTGAGTTGCTGATTTTAATTTTTGGAATTGTGCAACATCCAATGCTAAAGCACTGTCGCAAACTGAAATCATATGTAAATAATTCATAGCAATTTAAAATTAGCAATTTTACAATTAGCAATAGACATAGCAATTTAGATATTTTAACGCCTAACTCATACAGAAATATACTTACTAGCCTTCAGGGCACAAGATGAAGGAAAAATGGAATTATCCCTCGATATGGTGAGTTTTTTTTCCTTTTATCTGCCTGATAATAGTATAGCATAATTGTTTTGTAGTAGTTATGGCAGAATAGCCCCGACAAGGGGAGTCGTAATAAATTGTATGAATAATGAAGTACTGAATGTGTGAATCCTATTGTAATTGCTGATCTTTAACCAATCATCTATTTATCTTGAATTATCTTGAATATATAATTATGTATCTTTATATCATATATCCTATATCAATAATAAATTTCACGGTACAGCTAATTATTTAAACGGTAATTAGCATAAATGTTGGGGATGATGAATACAGTTCCAAGTAATGGCTTACACATTACATATCGGGGTTTTCCCCCATGATTCACGAGTTTCTGGTAACATTACGTTATGTTTTCGATCCAATCATATTCTTGGAAGTCAATTAGAGAGATTTCGCTAGCTAAGCGATATAGAAACATACTAGGTTGGGTAAATTATTTCTCTTCTTACCCGTAAAATTATACAGATATTTGACAGTTCTCATGGATGAAAGTGAATTGGTGAGTGAATATCTAAAGTTCATTCGTTCCGTTTGATTGATTACTATAAATATACTTTGAAATTTGGATGAGAATATTCAATAATTATGTGTATGGCGGCAATGGCGCTTTGTGAATAAAGATTTTTATTGCTGCGGTCGCCTATATTACACAGGACAAATACTGTGCTTAATTTCGTTGATACCCGGTTTCAGTTGTGGTGCCGCTTTAAAATCCTTTTGTTAGACACTAGAAATCAAGCCTCAGTCATTTATTATACGGCTAAATGATTTCACAATAATATAACGCTTGAATAGTTAGAGAAAGTCCTAGAAGAATGCATTTCAACGACCTTGATATCGAAAGGATTAGGACTGTAATTCGCAATTTCTGTCATTTCTTCTGATATAAAATAGATTACACAAGTTGTCGTCATCGTTAGATCTAACTCGATAAAGCATTTTAATAACTGTTTCTCCCAGTGTAAGAGGGGGAGGGGGAAGGGGGGTCAACACCTCCCGCTTCCCGAATCTTTTTGCAAATTTCATTACAGTCAAAACAAAAGAACCTTCCCACTTCCGCTTCTGTAATCCATTGTAATTTTCTGTAATTTGTTCAGTTCTTCTGTAGCAGTTGCCAAATGTGAGCAAATATGGCGACAAAATTTAGTTTTCTTTGTTTCATATGATAATTTGTAGGGCAAAGGCTACATTGTTCGTTAGGGTCACTGCATTTTGACACATAAAAGGTGGGAATTTGAATTTTATCATGGCATTTGTCTATAAATCGGCAACCGTTACGGTAATACAGAAAAAAATGGAGAAAATGTCTACAGATTACAGAAGCGGAAGTGGGAAAGTTCTTGTATTTTGACTGTAAGCCGTTCTATCTAATTTAGCTCATTTCGATTTAACAGCTAAAAAGCCAGGATTTTGATTTTCCTTGATTAACCGAAATATTATTCATCAGTCCTCATCAATACTTATATAGAGCAAGACAGAATCATACATTTTTGGCACAACTAATGAAAGTACACGAGAATTTTGAAACTCTAAAATGTAAAATCCTAGAGTTTTAAAATTGTTTTGAACAACGTTGATTGTTAATTGTTAATTCTTCATTGTAGGCCCTACTGACTTGCTCATAGGCTGCAAAAGAGTTTTTTTATACAAAGAATCTTCAAAACAGTTTATTACAAGTCAATTACTCAAAAATTCCTTATATTTCCTTGATTCCTTTTTCGTCCTTTTTCCCTTCGGTCAAAATATCCTCTCCGTCTCCTCCCGCTTAATGCCCACCTCCCGCACTTATTCTCCCGCCTCCTGCCCCTCCCCACCCCACACACACAGTGTAATTGACCCATTAGATTTGAGGTGAACCAAACTAAAACGTACAAATACTGTACTGTTAGAAAGCTACATAATCACACAATACTGTAAATATCACAAAGTATACACATTACATAACGATAGGCATTACCCTCTCTCCTCCGCAGAGGCTTACATGAAGTTCCTAGTGAGGGAAAGTAAGCACGCAAGGAAGGATGGGAAGAGCTAAATAAAGTCTCTGCTAATTAATGCAATCTATATGGCGTCGTACTGCCTCGTACCCAAGCGTCTCATTGTAAAAAAACAGTGATGCGCATATGACGAGTTTACATGAAGTATTGTAGTGGGGAGAGATGGGCGAAGGCGCTGATGGGAAGTGTGCACTTGAAATGCGGAGACGCCTGGCACTCCTGGCAGTTCTTGGTCGATTTCTTGCAACAAAGTACGATTCCTTGCAAGTTGTGATATGTCCTTGTCGTTTACGATTTTTTGCTACTTGTTTTTGTTGTATTGACCAATGCTAATATTCTTCTGTCATCTGGGCATGAATTCGTGCTGTTATTCTTGGTATATATGACATATGCCTTATTTAAAGTCTTGGAATATTAACATGTCAACAATCGAAGCGTTAAAGAACTAGACTTGCACAGCAAAACTAGATTTGTAACCTATAACTATATAAAGGTATATGTAAACTATGAATTAGGTTGCACTGTTGTAATAAATATTTCAAACTTTACGGTTGTGAACTTTTATTTACTTGGGAGCTTTTGTTTACAGTATACATTTAATAGAAAATTAGAAATTGCCATTGGCATTCAATCTCGTACTCAGAGCAATGCCTGTGCGCGGGCTAGGAATGCATTGGCTCTGGGGAAACTGAATTTTTCCTGTGCTGTGATAGGTTTAACTTTTATCAATAGTACATGCCGACAAATAACCGGAACCCCTAAATTTAGGGGTTCCGGTTGTCAATTTCCCCAGAGCCAATGCCTTCCTCGCCTGCGCTCAGTCATTGCTCTGGGTACGAGATTGATTGGCATTGTGATCGAGCCTTCGGCTAAAGATGTTATTGATACAAAAGCAATTATATGACTTTCTAATAATTTCTCTGTTACTATTTTGTACTAAGCAACTGATAGCATTTTATTATTCTCCATATAATACCAAATGACATTGTATATTCAAAATATTAGCATGGTTAACTTGCCATATGTAATTTACTCATAATTATTCGCGCATTTATGCATGTCGTCAAACATCTGCAAATTTATTATTATTTGCCAATGGCGTTCAATTCAACTCTTCATCAAAAAGTGAGGTTTTACACACAGAGTATATGACGATATGGTAATACAGTATTTATGTATTAAATTCCATGTTTTCCCGCCATGACAGTATACAAGAACTGCCAGGCGCTCCCCAGCACGCATCCTTCCCAACTGCCCTTTCGCGCGTCGCCTGCCTACCTGAGTACTTCATGTATTATAATTATTTAAAGCGCCTGGGTACGAGGCAGGGCGTCGTATATAATATCGTTTGGAGTTCGGTTCGATCAACCATCGAGGGTGTTAAAACATTTCCCTTTCAGGCGTACTCGTGTCTCCTGGAATGAATCCAATATAATGCAATATCTTTTTCAGTCCATTTGCACAGAAAAATATTGAGAAATTGCAAATGAATACAAATGGTATGAGCTATCTAATTATAAGTATCCCCTAAATTGCAACATATCTTTATAAAAAAATGACTCTACTGAAATTCGATACTCAGATTATGAAGATTTGTTTCAATTTCTTTCACATTTCCGTCGATTTCAAGTTTAAAACAAGGTCAAACAACTTGTTTGGTTCAAAAGCCATACTTCGTTGCATTATCTGGCAGAGCCTTACCGTCTTCATTTCAATCTTCCCATCACACCGCGCGCGCTCACTCTTATTCAGGAAACTTCATAAAACTTATTTGTAAATACTTAAGGAGGTTCTGCGGAGGAGAGAGAGTCATTACCTTTATCAGAGTTTACACATTTTCGACGAGGACTCAAGTAAAATACTTATTTGGCTATTGCTTCGCTGGTCGGCATTTTCCCACACATTTCTTATAAGGCGCACCGAACAATGATTTGGGAATCTTCATTCGTGTAATGCTCAGCACGTTTTCGTTTAACTGACCGATGTTTCAACCCTCCTAATTTATTTTTCTCTCCAAATGAAACGTTTCAACGATCAGTAGAGAGACCCATACAGCTAATTAAAGCTGGTCTTACCCGGGTGAACAGTACTTACAGTTATGAAATGCTTACATATATATATATATATATATATATATATATATATATATATATATATATATATATATATATATATATATATATATATATATATATATATATACCTTTATATACAATATTATAATGATCAGTAAAAATTACAAACTACACCTATGTGTAGAATTGTCTAATTCTAAAAAATGTTTAAAAGCATTGTTTTTAAAGCTGCCGAGAACTTTAATATCTCTGATACATTTCGGTAGCAAGTTCCAATCACGTGCTGCAGCGACTTTAAGCATAGTTTGCCCTAGTGAGGTGTTTACTCTAGGTATATCTATCAAAGTTAGAACACGGAGGGATTTTTCTCTTAATGAGCTTCCTAAACCAGATAATTGTTAAGATACTTAGGAATGTCCACATTATTGACAATTTTAAAAACTAGAATATTCCTTAGAAATCGCCGTCTACTGTGTAGAGTTAAGAGACCAAGACGATTTCGCATTTTTTGCGTACAGGTTGTTCAATTAGCACACAAGATTGTTCTCATAGCTTTAATTTGGATTTTTTCTACTCCATTAGAGAGAACAGACCCGCAATCCTGCCATATGATTGAACCATTGTCGATAATATGCAGGATTGTTTGTTTTTAAATTCTAAGAAGAACAGCTGTAGGTAAAAAGCTGAAACACGATTTAGTAATTTCATTTTGGGATAAGATCTTTGCCATAACCGATCAACATGAGGTTTCCATGATAGGGTATTAATCATTCGAACACCCAGATAATCGAACGTGGTTACTTCTTCTATTTTGTTGTTAAAAAGATGTATCTGTATATCTTCAGCTTCAGCCTTTCTAAGAGCAGGGCGCGAACCGATTAACATTGTTTTGGTCTTTTTAATATTCGCAATCATTCTATTCGCCTTCAACCACTGTTCAATGTTTTGAAGATCATTTTTCATTGCTGTTTCAGCACCATGTACGGAAAAGTGGGAGCAGTGCGCTTCAGAATCATCAGCGTATAATGTAGTTTCAGAATGAACGAAGCAGTCCGCGATCGAGTTATAGTATACACTGAATAACGACGGTCCCAACACAGAGGCCTGGGGTACGCCACTGGTGATCTTTCTAATTTCCGACTCCACTCCGTTACAATAAACGTATTGTTGTCTGTCCGTTAGATAGGATTTAAACCATCGAGTATAACCCTGATACCAAAACCGAGAACTTTGACCTTATTTAAGAGGATGTCGTGGTTAATAATGTCGAAGGCCTTTCTCAGGTCTAGGAACACGTTAACAGTGTGTTTTTTCTGATCGATTGCCAACTTCCAAGAGTCGGGAACTCTGATCAATGCAATTGTAGTCGAGCTATTTCTAGTATATGCAAATTGATGAGATTCATTTGTGCCATTTAAAGCAGTAAGGTGCTCATTCATTTGTAAGTTTGCTACGGATTAACAGATTTTGGACAGACACGGTAATAGGGAAATTGGCCTATAATTATCGCGTTCGTATGATTTCTGGCCTTTGAAACTCGGGATAACTTTCGCGATTTTCCATTGGTCCGGAAAGGACCCACTTATTAAAGAACGGTTAATCAGGGATGTTATACTAGGTGATAAACTGTCAGCAGCAATTTTATTAAGTATCTTTGGAGCTATCGTATCTGCCCCCGCAACTTTATTTGGTTTTAAGTTCTTTAACATTAAATTTACACCGTTCTCAGGAATACCGCTATAAAATTCAAAGCAAGGCATCTCCGTCGCAGGTTCTAGTTTCGTTTCTATTGGGGGGACTTCTGGCGTATTAAGAGTCGAACTTTCTTCTTCGCTGTAATTCATAAACTTTAAATGAGATGCAGCTGTTGTGAAATGCGAATTAAGACAGTTAGCAATCTCTTTGGTATCCCTAATTTCGTTCTCGTTTATAATTAGTTTTTCAATTTCTTTCTCCTTGCGCTTTGAGGGTAGTACTATTTTCATAAGGTTCCTGCAGGCTCTAGGGTTTCCAGCAGTTTTATCTAATTTCTCTTTGAAATAATGTATCCGAGCTTTTCGAATAGCACTAGTGACTTCATTCCTTAGACGTTTATAAATAATATAATCGTCTTCTAATTTACTCTTAAATGATTTTTTCTTCGCCCGATCACGTTTTCGCATTAAGACAAGCAATTGACGATTAATCCACCGATATGTATCTTTCCTAATTCTTTTCCTTTTAAGTGGAAAAATTTTTTTCATTACAGGCATGAATAATTCTTCCCAAATTGACAATTTTCTAGTTGGATCGTCCGCAATGTCCACTATAGGCTCCAGGGGATTTGATTAATAGCCTGAACAAAAGGTTGAGAGCAATTTTCATCGACTCGACGGTATGAAAAAACCGATGTTTTCCTTTCTCCCTTTGTTTGCAAGCAAATATACCGTATATGGGGAAATGATCGCTAATTGCAGTTTCAACTATTCCGCTGTCTGTAAACGTGTCATGACAGGAGGTAATTAAAACGTCAATTAGGGTCTTTGAAAAAATCGTTTGTCTTGTAGGTTCGGTAATTAATTGTTTAAGTTGGTTTGAAATAATAAACTCTTCCAGAGCTATTGTCTGCGGAAGAACCGAATTACTGACATCACAATTAAGGTCGCCAATAAGGATTATTATCAGAGGTTTGCTTTCATCAAACAGAATACGAAGCTGATCTACAGGTGTATAAAAAAAACGCAACCTCGGAATTTCCTCAGAAATCACTTTGCAATTCTTAAGCATAAAAGATTTTAGGCCCCTGGGAATTGAAATCGAATTGCTAATAGATCATATTACTATTGTTGTGCATTAAATAAATGCATACACTCGCGTGTGCAGTAATTTTGACAGTTGTGCTATTTTAAATTCCCAGGCGCCTAAAATCTTTTGTCTTTAAAACAATGTCGATTTCTTGGGAAATTCCGAGGTTGCGTTTTTTTATACACCCTGTATAACTGCTAACAAGCTTCTGGAATTTAAGTTAGAATATATGATGTATTGTTAAGGCGATTGTTTTGCAGTCAACGCAGTGTAAATGCAGTCAACTGACAGTCAATTTGCAGTGTAAAGCCTGGTTCACATTCATCGTAAACATCGGCGATGCCCATTGTCGGTGGTCATTGATGCATAAAATGTTTTGTGCATTTTCTTCTTCGTTGCTCACAGACAATGGATCGTAGAACATCGCCGATCAATGTGAACCAGGCTTAAATGCAGTCAACCGATGGAAGACAAAGGCAAAAATGTTACATATGTTATGAACAAATTAAGCATGGAATTTCTTATCATATACTAATAGGTGCATTTCAAATGATCGCAACAGTATTAAAAACACTTCACATTCTCCTGAAGATTTTTTTGACGTTTACTTCCATGCATGTTTACTGAAATGTGAAATTAACTTGAAATCACGCATATATTGTTTGCCAACAACCCTTCTGTTAATTAACTATAATTGCCATGTATTCCTGTACCGAGTATTCCCCATTTCGTTCCTTGGATAAGAACTTATTGAAGGACAATATTGAAAGATTGCTGCGTATAGGTGGAATTCTTTGTCAAACCGCAAGTGTTTTTCTCAAATTATCCGGTTCCGTTGGCGTCAAGTCGGCACTTCTTATATAAATAACAGACTTGAGAGAATTTTACAAAGTGCAGTATGAGTCGTTTGCATTATAGCTGTGTAAAGGCTGGTTTTAATATTCTCGCGAAATTGATTCTATTGAATTTTTCTTCTTTTTTCCCTTTCACTGTGAGTATAACTGACCTCTACTTTTCCAGTATAATAGCGAAGCGAATTTTTTTTTCGCCAAACAAATATGGCCCCTACTGTCCACCTTGTTAGATTCATTTTTCACATGGGAGGCCGGTGGGAGACTAGCCATTACACTATCAACGTTTTTGTGCTCACTGCCTGCAGTATGCGTTTATTAACCATATTTGTACCAATAACACCCTTCAAAAACACAAATTAACTTTAAAAGTATTTAAGTCATCGCATGTTTGCTTATACAAGATGACGCCACTTCGATCACAGTAACTTTCATAATGTAAACCGGCCTTTACGTAGTTTAACAAAATCATACTTAATTTAATTAAATACCATAAAATAATCAAACGCCCACGCAAATGTACGGAATTTACGTCACATGTGAATAATGACTGATCAAAGAATGTAAGGTACAGTTAATTATTATGAAATAGAAAGGGGAAATGGTGTTTTACATAGGTATATTTAAGCCTCCTACAACTCCAAACTTCATTTTAATGAATTAAACTCGATAGTGAAAACGATATACAAGCTTTTACTTTAAATCGTTATACATTTGTGACGTAAATTCCATTTATTTGCATAGCAAACAAACTGAAATATCTCAGAAACAAAGTGAGCAAACGAAAATCTACAAAATAAGTTATTATATCATTTCAGAAGTTCTTAAGAATGAGATGATAAAATAATTGGGGTTAGGGGCACTTTAACAAAATCAAAGTTTGGTTTAAAAAAATTCTAAGTGGTCTTAAACCCATAGCTCAGCAAGTACTATTATGCCTTTAAATAAGTTAAGAAAGTCAGAGGGAAAAAAGTTAGTCTGTATATGGCTCTTACGAACGAGGGCGAAGGATAGGAAAAGTCATTGAGTTGGCATACATTTTCCTCGTTTTACTCTTTTTTCCGCGTTTTACCCTTTTTTCCGCGTTTTACCCTTTTTTCCGTTTCCGCTTTCCCAATTCCTCCTTACTGGTTCCGCCGGTCCGTTCCGTTACCGCGTTATACCCCTACCCACATAAAGACCATGCTGTGTTGACTTTTATAAGATGCAATTTAGAGAATGTGAGAGGACATTAGAAAGCAGGCAGATGGAGCTTTTTCAACAAGAATGAATTTTTACTCATGATCGAAAGGGCCCAGATCATCTTATAATTTTCCTTCACTACTGAGGCAAGCAAAGGGCCTACTGGGGTAAATATCCCAGTAGTTATACAGTTAAAGTGCCTATGACATGAAATTTTTTATTTTCTTAAATGAAAGAACTCTTTAAGTTGTAGTGTAACTTATTTTTCAGTTTCTTGTTTTTGTGATTTGTTCCCGAGATATCTCAATTTGTTTGATATGTAAATGAGTGTGAACATGTCCGCTATTTTATGACGTCATGTTCGTTGCAAGCTCTTCAAAATGGTTGAATTTCACTGCTATCATCCAAGATGATAATTTCAAACTTCACTCACTGGTAAATGTGATGAAACACTGGAGAAAAACGTAAACTGATATCAACAGTTTTTTAAGTTAATACATTTAAAAGCAGTGTAAGTTGAGCTTGCAACCAACATGACGTCATAAAATAGCGGACATGTTCACACTCATTTACATATCAAAAAAATTGAAATATCTCGGGAACAAATCACAAAAACAAGAAACTGAAAAATAAGTTACACTACAACTTAAAGAGTTCTTTCATTTAAGAAAATAAAAAATTTCATGTCATAGGCACTTTAAAAAATGCCCTTGCCGCATGTCATCAGGCAACACACCAGCCCTCAATCGTAAAATCGCTGCTCGGTCTTAGTGCTTCACTACCTTCAAATAATTTAATACTTGTCATTTTTTTTCGACAGGTACCAGTACTTGGTGGTCGCCAGTCAAGGATCTTCAGATTTTACCGCGTTTGCACTTGTTTTCCAAATTTTAAGTGGTTAGTATTTATTGCTATACTTCTTGGCCAGCTTACTGGATTAACGTTGTTCACCATCTGGGCTGTTGATTGTTTTCTCCGTGAATTTCGCACGACTGCAAATTGTGAACATTTTCATCTATTTCCATCTCCGAAGATGTTGGAATTTTTCTGGTTATTTAACAGCTGTCTTGTTTCTCTCTTCCTCATTTATCACTTCGTGCACCTTACGCCAGGATTTTGTGGGATCCGAACAGTCATTCGTCATTTGATTCGGAAAAAGTATTTTTATAAGATCAGTTTCGTGCTCTTGGTCGTTGTTGTGTACGATATACATGTAATATCAAATAGTCCGCAAACATGGAAGACAATTGGCTATGTTTCATTCATCTTGGAGAAATCTCTGACTGTTATACTTATGTTTCTTGCAAACTTCTCACCAAGGTAATGACTGCTCGATAACGATAATTGCTTTGGCTTGCATGCATAAATCTTATTTATTTTCCCTTCTCTCACGATTGATTTCATCTAATTAAAGTCTAATGAGTTCGTACTACTCACTGGGTCAATTGTAATTAATTCGACTGATAAGTTTTTTATTAACTGCAATGCAACCTACATTGCGATTATATCCATTCGCCGAATGCCCTAAAATTAATATGTATTTTGTTATCTCGACCTGCATGCTACCTTAAAGTGCCCCTATGACATGAAATTTTTTATTTTCTTAAATGAAAGAACTCTTTAAGTTGTAGTGTAACTTATTTTTCAGTTTCTTGTTTTTGTGATTTGTTCCCGAGATATTTCAATTTTTTTGATATGTAAATGAGTGTGAACATGTCCGCTATTTTATGACGTCATGTTGGTTGCAAGCTCAACTTACACTGCTTTTAAATGTATTAACTTAAAAAACTGTTGATATCAGTTAACGTTTTTCTCCAGTGTTTCATCACATTTACCAGTGAGTGAAGTTTGAAATTATCATCTTGGATGATAGCAGTGAAATTCAACCATTTTGAAGAGCTTGCAACGAACATGACGTCATAAAATAGCGGACATGTTCACACTCATTTACATATCAAACAAATTGAGATATCTCGGGAACAAATCACAAAAACAAGAAACTGAAAAATGAGTTACACTACAACTTAAAGAGTTCTTTCATTTAAGAAAATAAAAAATTTCATGTCATAGGCACTTTAAATAATCAAATCTATAATTAATATTACATCAAGCAATTTTAATTAATGACCCGGTAAATGCGACGCCGGTGCAATGAATATATTCGTTCTGTATTTAGTGAAAGAAATCGAACGGGGCAGAATAACTATAACATCTCTAACAAAAAATAGGGATCCTTCCAGGACGTTTGGCGCGGTGTAAAAATCGTCTCGTGCTATACAGTCTTTGTAAATTCTGATTAAAACGTAAATGTATCGCTTTTTATTACAAGCTGAACTCCATTAGAACGACCTAAATGTAGGAATTTATATTTCAATATTAAATAAATAAAAGCTAATATCCGAGAGAGTTTCCCCTTGTAAAAATAGTGAATTCCATATTTGGAAGATGCATGTATAAATAAATAAAATGAAAGAGCTGCACTGACTTCCCGTCAGTCAACGTATCATTTACAAGATACTTCTCATCACTTACAAGGCTGTAACTATGGTCTTGCACAAAATTACATTGGGCACATGCTACAACCGCTCAAATCAACAATGAATCTACGTTCGTCGATGAAGGGACTTCTATCAGTACCCCCATAAAGTTGGTCAACTATGGTCAAAGATCATTTTCATGTGCAGCGCCAAAACTATAGAATGAACTTCGTCGCCATAGCGAATCAATATCTACTTGTTTAAAACAAAATTAAAGACATATTCAAAAATTTCTATAAGTAACTTACACTAGTCTCACCAATTTTAATTATTGCTAGTTGTACCTATCTAACAGATTTTTTTATCTAATTCACTTCTTATATTGACATTTATATATAATATAATGGTAAATACACTAAATTTCTAAGTTGATTGATGTAAATGTCCTAGGTTTTTAAATGGATTGATGTAAATGCACCAAAATATTAAATATTCTAAATACTGTAAAGCACCATTGAACTATAAGAAATGGCATCGAAATATATGTTATTATTATAAGATTTGATCTTCAATTTTTTTCTCAGATTTTGGAATGGAGGTGAATCAAGCCTCAAACGTTGGGGTTATAAAGCAGCTCTAGCAATGTATGTCGTTCAAAACTCTGTGGTTGCTTTGCTTGGCTCAACAGTTGCTGCATATAAAGTCTTATCCGTTCCAGAATCGAAACGAAAGAAGAACGAATCAGAACCACCTGGAGTAAAATCTGTTGTTGCTTTAATGTTGTTGATAATTAACAACGGATTTCGTTATTTTGTCGCAGAATTTTTCTTGACAAAGATTTTTGATAAAGAGTTGGATATATTGGGAGGGAAGACTTTTGAATAAAGTATGGGTGTACAGATCCTAGAAGGACAGGAAGATGACGATCATGGTAGTGGATCGCATAGAATGAATGTAACCCCAACACAAGAATTGGAAGGAACACAGGCTTAAATATCCGCAAGCAAAATCGTTTGCACAGGACAAGTCAGAATAACAAAGTTAATTAAACAGGAAACAGTGGAAGGAAAATTTGCAGTTCCCGAAAATTTGACCCCTGTATATATAATGAAAATATTCTCGAGTGAGATGCATGTATATGATTCATAATTTTCAGACTACGCAAGTAGAAAAGTATATACAGCTATTCCAATTAAGTTTGTCCACGAGCAAAGCGGAAAAGTCGAATGCGAGCGCGAAAGGCTGCTGGGAATCGCTAATAAATTCTTTAATTTTTAGCGATTCCCAGCAGCCTTTCGCGCTCGTATTCGACTTTTCCGCTTTGCTCGTGGGACAACCTTAGTCGAAATAGCTGTATACAGCACTTACATGTCACCTAAATTATTGGGCGAGTGCCACATCTTGTGGTATGAAATTAAATTGAAATGGTATAGCAAAGATGCCTAGAGGAATTAGTTGAGTCCTTGCACTTCAATTTATTTAAGTATATATATATATAATTACGAACAAGATTTGGATCGACTGCCATTTAAACATTTTAATTAAGTAACTTACCCAAGGTTACGTCGTCCGGCATATCACGAATTGAAAACACAAATTATCTAGAGTTCTAATAGCAAGTAATTGTATTCCTTCCACTCGTGAGCTCATTACAAAAGTAATATCCAGGCCTTGTGACCCTGGATGGGCACTTAAAAGGAAAGAATACACACACACTTATTGCGAACTCCGTCATCTCCGGTTCTTTGTTATCTAGCAGTTGGCAATTTTATTATTATGATAATGTATATTGTTAAGACTGAAAGATCTGAGTATCTTTGTCATGTTTCTATTGCATAATAATTGCGTCATCAAGTAACGACATGCGCATTAGATCTAATTGTGTGTGTGTATTCTTTCCTTTTAAGTGCCCATCCAGGGTCACAAGGCCTGGACATTACTTTTGTAATGAGCTCACGAGTGGAAGGAATACAATTACTTGCTATTAGAACTCTAGATAATTTGTGTTTTCAATTCGTGATATGCCGGACGACGTAACCTTGGGTAAGTTACTTAATTAAAATGTTTCACTAAAATGTTGCGAACGTCGTTCCGAACTTCGCAAATTTGTTGCAAAGTTCAAAAGTTCATAATGAAATTCACAAACAGGTTTGTAAACTGAGCATTTGATTGGCTGGGTTTGATTTAATAGCTAATCGGAGGCTTTGTATACAAACCTGTTTGTGAATTTCATTATGAACTTTTGAACTTTGCAACGAATTTGCGAAGTTCGCAACATTTTAGTGAAAAGTAAGTTGAAATCGACTGTAAGAGAAATTTAAGTTTTAATTAAGTTGGAGAAATTCTATGCTGATTAAGATCACATATCCAGTTGCCGTATCACGTGTAATTTCCTTTGGCTTTGTTTACCGCTCATGAACTAAAATTAATTGACAATTGAGGTCGGCTATTTTGCGAGTCTGCTAGTCGTGCAAGTCGTGCGAGTCATGCGAGTTTTGCGAGTCTTGTGAATTTTGATCAAATGCAGGTGGTCATCATGGATCCGTTCGTAAAAGTTGAGTAAATAATTTTGTAAACACACCTTAATTCAATTTATTGCGAAGGTGTGTGTTTCAAACCATTAATTATAAATTATTTAAAGATGCTGTTTAGTCCGTTCTGCGCATAACGAAGGGGAACTCACAGATAATATAGACATTGCTCAAATTTTGCATCTTTCGAACTTTTTTGAATTGAAACGTCTAGTTTATATTAATTTACAAGCATAGCGAAACAGAAAAGTGTCAGATATTCAATTAGTATATCATATTTTACAAATATACCAGTTCAAAATGTAAACAAAGCAATTTGCATTGCGAAAATTAGCAGAGATTAGTCACAGTATTAATTAAAATGCGTATGTATATATATTTTATAGATCTAGTTCTAGTGAGTAGTGAGTATATGCGTATGTATATATATTAAAATGCGTATGTATATATATTTTATAGATCTAGTTCTAGTGAGTAGTGAGTATATGTAGTGTGTAAATAGACTAAATAATATCTTTATAAATTAATACGATACGCATTGACATTGTTGTATTTCTATGTATTACAATGCAACTCTCATCATTTTTCTTAATAATTTCAACTATAAATTAAATTTCAAATACATGGTTATATATTCGATTATTGAATGTATTTTGGCATAAATCTTCGTCCAGTTCCTTAATAGTTTCGTTATATAGTGTTGTTTACAATACGAGTACGACTTCGTGCAATCTATTAAAATTTATTTTGTGTTCAATATATAGACCACAGTGAGACTTTTTTTAAATGTTTATTTCATTAACAAACGACGTTTCGGAGATTTACTCCATCTTCAGGTAGTAGGATTACACTTTGAATTTAAACTAACATGCGCATGCATAAACGTTAAATTGCGACCGTTATTCGCGCGTGCGAAATTGCGTAAGCATATAAATTACGTGCACGTGTCCGATTAATTCTAATAAAAATTAGAAATTGTTAATTCTGTCTTAAATGTTTAAACTACGAAATCTAAGACATTTAACTGTTCGTATTTTCCATTCAAGTCTGGATTAAGCTTTTGGATGAATAATGCTTCGGTAATTTTCCGTTCTACAGATCCTTTTGTTCTTTTTAAAATCTTAACAGACAGTTTCGGTTTTGTTGATGTAATGTTGAATGCAAAATCACACCACCCAGAACAAATCAAACGGGCCGCTATCGGTAACACCATCAAGACATATACTTCCATATGTTCAACCGACGCCTTGTTTGAAGAAGCTGAACGGAAGTTTGAAAGAAGAGCGAGACGAACCGGCTATAGCAACAACTATATAAAAAAAGTCCAGACAACAAAACGAAAACTGCCAAAATCGAAAGTCGAACCTCTTCCCACATTCACAATTCCATTCATTTCCAGAAGCTTTACGACTGACATCCGAAGAGCGGCCCAGAGTTCAAACCTCAATGTCAGAATAGTTGAAAGACCACAAAGCTCGCTTAAACAACTCCTCGTAGAATCGCGACCTTACGATAAAGTATGCACAGACACCTCTAAATGCCCAATCTGCAGCAACTCAAATGCTCCCGTTCAGTGTACACAGAAAGACATCGTGTATCAAATCAACTGTGACCTTTGTGGAGCAACGTACGTAGGCGAGACAGGCAGACCATTGGTGGTTCGATACCAAGAACATTTTCGTTCCGCAGCAAACCCGAAAGCAAAGTCCTATAAAAACATGGCTTTCTCGAAACACTACCTCGACCAACATTACGGACAAAAACCGAAACTGTCTGTTAAGATTTTAAAAAGAACAAAAGGATCTGTAGAACGGAAAATTACCGAAGCATTATTCATCCAAAAGCTTAATCCAGACTTGAATGGAAAATACGAACAGTTAAATGTCTTAGATTTCGTAGTTTAAACATTTAAGACAGAATTAACAATTTCTAATTTTTATTAGAATTAATCGGACACGTGCACGTAATTTATATGCTTACGCAATTTCGCACGCGCGAATAACGGTCGCAATTTAACGTTTATGCATGCGCATGTTAGTTTAAATTCAAAGTGTAATCACAGAGTAGAGACATACAGAGACGTAACTAGTGTACCCACTTTTTTTGTGCGCATGCTCGGCAAGTTACTAGATGCGTGCATCTGATTGGATGACGTCCTGATGACGACTAACTTTAAACTTGCTGAGCACGCGCAGTTGATCATTTTTCGCCCGGTCGCCTGAAAAAAAAGTGGGTACATGATAACGTAATCTTCCGCAGTGTTTACAACGGTCAGTTACGTCTCTGTATGTCTTATCTACTCTGTGGTGTAATCAAAGATTAAGTATATAAAGATGGCCGACTCGCGGAAAATCCTGTCCCCACTTTTTCACTGCGCATGCGTGAGAGTCTGGTAAGCGCCGAACTAAATTTTTGTATTGAAGTTAATGGAGAAATGTCGAATTTTCGCAATAAAACAGCGATTTTAAAAACATCTGCCGTCCGATCTTTATTTTGAGGACAAAATTTGAAAGAATATGTCAAGCTGCGTCTGTTGAACAGTAGATTATTACACGAATATGTTTAAAATGAACGAAAATTTGGATAAATGACCTCCGAAGGAGTGAGATCTTATACTGTCAACAAGTCAGGTGAGATTCTTTTCATTTCTTTCATTCATTTCATTTCGTTTTGTGAAATTTCGTACCTTAGACAACAGATGCATATAGGACTATTAGCTACTATTGCTAACTGACACTAAAAACATGTTTGGGATGCGTATAACTAGAGTTTTTATATATATATACAAAGACAATTTACTGCAGAGTTTGATCGTTCTATTTTACTCCACAGTCTGAAACTGAATCGTGCAGTAATTTTAAAGTATTTCTAATGTCTTGATGATTTTAGGTTATTATAATGTCAAGTGCTATTTGTATGCGTTGCTTGGATGTCTTGGATATTTTTTAATTTGGATAATTTATACTTTTGATAAAAAGAAAAAAAATTGTGCAAAAAAAGTTTATATTTGACAATTGTGAAAATCAAGGTCAAAATCATTTATTATAATGTAAAGGAATTATTGGCATACCAATAAAGATTTTATTGCTTCCTGCATCTAGTTTTAGAGATAGGGAGCTATTGTAATGGGACACGGGGGTATTAGCCCCGATAATTTGTAGTCACATGAATGTAATGCGCAGGAAGCGGATAGGAGTGGTGATATAATCTACAGCAATATGTGCATCAGTTCATTCTACTCTTCAATCTGGTCGCGCAAGGTCAACTCTCTGGCTGAAGTCAATTGATACCCCACCCTCCTCCCCGTTACTTGACGCAATATTATTACATATGTAAGTTAGTTTAGTTATTAAATTAATTTCTAAATGGTGGGCGTATTTATTACCCCACCTTTTCTGTGCGAACTTTTAATAATTAACTTCGGTTTATAATTTGTTATGTTAATAATTATCTCATTGTTTTAAAAAATTAATAAATCGGCATGTGCGTTGCGCAAGACGCACATTGCCATAATTATTCCAGTTGCTGTCTGACTTGGTCAATTGCGCAATGTTCGCGCACAGAAAACAGAGCTAATCGTTGCAGGATATATGGCTGACATAGTGTTAAGGAAAGGAAGCGATAAAATGTTTTAAAAACTAATATATACATTGAAATTATCAAAAAATATTAGAAATACATGTATAAAACGAGATAAATTGGAATGAATTACGTTTTTGCCTTTGAAAAACTAAATTTGTGTATTTTAGTATTGATCATTCACTACTGTACACAAATTTTACTATGTTTTTAAACCAAACCATTAAACGAATATTCACAAAAGACACAAAATATGATGAAATACATGCTAGTAATTTAATTTCCTTTCAAAACCTTAAACTTTGAATGTGCATGTTGTGTTATTACTTATTTGGACTCTTAAACTCAAGAAATTGTCTTTGTAGCAAGCACCTTGTCTGTTGTAAATCTGCTATATGTATTATGCACTTGTCATCGGACCACCCCC
>CACRXK020009200.1:0-19513 GCA_902702795.2 Paramuricea clavata
ATCCATCAACTTCCCTGAAGATGAACATCCTGTAACCAGACGCGGGATTCTCGGTAAGCTCGCCAAGATCTATGACCCCCTCGGTCTAGTGTCACCGCTGACACTAGAAGGGAAATTGGTGTACAGAGCGGCGTGTGAGTCGAAGACACCGTGGGATGCCAAGCTTGATGATAAACTGACACAGCGTTGGAAGAAGTGGGAACGAATCACCCCGAAGATAGAGACGACACCGCGGGCGATAGTTGATCACAGAGAACCGGTCGATGAGCTAGAGCTCCACGCGTTTGGAGACGCCTCTACACAAGGAGTAGGCGCCGCTGTCTACTCAATCGTGAGACAAAAGTCGGGAGTCACACAGCGACTTGTAGCTGGGAAGGGTCGACTCGCGAAGCAAGGGCTCACCATTCCTCGTTTGGAATTGGTCGCAGCACACATGGCCACCAATCTTGTGACGAACGTGGGCAGCGCCTTACAGGGACTTCCGAAGCCCAGAATACTCGGATGGCTAGACAGCTCAGTTGCCCTACACTGGATCCGGGGTAACGGACAATATAAACAGTTTGTGGCAAATAGAGTCGCCAAGATCCAACTTCATCCGGAAATCGAGTGGCGATACGTGCCTACCCATGACAACCCTGCCGACCTAGCCAGCCGTGGGGGGACAGTGACCACACCGTTGTGGTGGACTGGACCTGAGTGGCTACAAGACCACGACCGTTGGCCAACCAACCCAATTACAGAAACTTCAGCAGATTCAGAGGCTGAGGCCAAAATCATTAAAGAAGTCTTGTGTGTCGCACAAGCAGAAGAGACGAACACGGACGACTTCGACGACTTTCTCGAAAGACGAGACCTACGACGCGTCCTCCGAACCAGTGCGTGGATACTGCGTTTTGTTCGCAATTGTCGAAGCAAACAAAAGCAACGCGGTCCGTTGACAACCCCAGAAGTGGACGAAATGAAGACCTGGTGGATCAAACGTGTCCAACTCCAAGACAGCACAACCCCACATCACGAGCGAACCAAAGTCGCCCTCAACCTGCAGAAAAACGTCGAAGGTCTGCTCGAGTGTCGGGGAAGAATCCGAGGAAAGTACCCAATTTACCCACCTCCTGACGCGCCGTTTACGAGAAAGTTGGTGCAGAGAATACACGTCGAGACACTGCATGGCGGCGTTGGTTTAACCATGGCCGCAGTGAGAGAGGATTACTGGATACCAAGGCTCAGACGGTTGGTAAAGTCGATCCGAAGAGATTGCTGGGGTTGCAAGCGTTCAAGAGCAACGGCCTTCGCAGCACCCCCTCCTGGTCAACTTCCAGAAGACCGAACCACCGGAGAAACAGCCTTCGAAGTCGTGGGAACTGATTTTGCAGGGCCAATACGGTATCGAAGAGCTGCGAAGCGAGAGGGAAAGGCCTATCTGGTCATTTTCTCTTGCAGTTTGTCGAGAGCGGTCCACCTAGAAATAGTTCCCAATCTTGAAACGGCCACCTTTATCCCATGTTTGAAACGGCTAGTCGCTCGAAAGGGTCGACCTCGGGTTATCTACTCAGACAACGGTCGTACATTCGTGAAAGCGGCGAAGTGGTTAGGTCAAGCAGTGAAGAACGAGCGCCTCCACAGCCATCTAGAAGAGTGCAACATCACGTGGAAATTCAACCTGTCAAGAGCACCCTGGTGGGACGGCCAGTTCGAGAGACTGATAGGTATAGTGAAAAAAGCAATGCACAAGACGATCGGGGGAGCGACACTCACTTGGCAAGAGTTAAGCGAAGTCATGTTAGATATCGAGACCCAAATTAATAGACGCCCTCTGAGCTACGTGGAAGATGATGTTGAGCTCCAAACCCTCACCCCATCTACCTTCCTGTTCCAAAGGTCGAACCAACTACCCGAACAAGAGCCATGGCGAGAAGAAGAGAAATCCCTGCGAAAGCGACCCAAGTTCTTGATCACCTGCAAGAAGAACCTATGGAACCGCTGGAGAAGAGAATACCTGACTGCCCTTAGAGAGAAACACAACCTGACACATCAGACGACAAAGTTCAAAGTCTTTGTAGGGGACGTGGTAATAGTAAAGAGTGACGACACAAACCGAGGAAACTGGCCCTTGGCTATCGTGCAACGAGTCTTTCCGGGAAAAGACGGAGTCATTCGGGCAGTGAAACTGAAGACAGCCAAAGGAACCCTCGAGAGACCTGTCCAGCACCTCTACCCAATGGAGCTTGCAAGTGAGACTAGCGTTAAACCAGATGCAACCATACTGAACCCAGATGCCAAGGTTTTCCGACCGAAGCGAAAAGCTGCTGAAGAAGCTTATGAGCGAATTCGGAAGATTGCAGAGTATGAACAGAAACAACTTTAAAAACTAAGGGCAACTTTGACTATTTTACTATTGACATTTTCTATATTCATTGTTATGTTTTATAAAAGTCTCCTTCATAACATGTATCTCCATATAGGAGCTACATGGGGGGAGTGTGTCGGAGACTGGGGATGATTATGTGTTGATTTAATAATATAGTGCAAAATAATTAGAAAAATAATGCAATTAAGACGAACCAATCATAGGTGAGAATGAACTGAACGTGAGATAATCTAAAATATATATAATGCATGGGACTAGTGAGAGACGAGAGAGCCAGAGACCAGGGAGTGAGACAGTGACTCAAGTGATGAGAATGTGATTTGTGTAAAAATCTACCTATAGCACAAAGCAACCGCACATGTACTAGAGAATTCCCGCGGCGACATGCATCAGACCAATCTCGTTTCCAGAATATGCCTGTTCGCGGGTTATGTAGTGTCATGCTACTACATAACCAGCGAACAGGCATACTCTGGGAACGAGATTGGTATCAGACACTCATTGACCAATTACGTTCAAAACTGATATGACTGCTACATTTGTTTAATAAATATGTTAAAATTACACTCGAAATTTCCATCTACAAACCCTGATCAACAATTAGTTCTATCGAGTGAGATGCCCAAAATCCTGATATTTACCTATGTACTATGGTTAATATTTTAAATATTACAGCAAAAACCCGCATAAAAGCTAGAACCACAGGAGTGAAATGATACCTATATATGAAATCAGGCAGCTCGGTTCTTAACTGATTCTAATCTCTTCAAAAACAGTTGCCCCTGCATGCATGGTTCAACTAGTTTCTACAGGGTATCGGAAAAATCGGAGTCCTCGGTGTGGTATCGGGGACCGGTTGTATAAAAAAGTGATTAAAGATAACTATGGTTAAGTGCAAACGTCATTCAATAAGAAGCGTCTATTTAAGAGTTAATCACTATTTAACTACAAAATAGTCTTTAAAAAAGTGATTATGACTTTTATACAACCGGCCCCTGGCAGTGACGCGTGCTCGATCCTGTTCGTTAAGCCGGTTTTCCACTAGCGAATTTTTTCGCGCGAAGCGACCTTTTTCCTTTGTCGGTATATCACTTATTACGTCAGCAAGACGTGGCAAAATGGATGCTGACAAAGGAAAAAGGTCGCTTCGAGCGAAAAAATTCGCTAGTGGAAAACTGGTTTTAAGCCGGTTTTTCACTTGCGGATTTTTTCGCGCGAAGTGAATTTTTCTTTTGTCTTTATCCAATTAGTTCCAGATGGTTCCAGTTCACAGACCAAAGACAGATGAAAAATTCGCTTCGCGTGAAAAAAATTCGCAAGTGGAAAACCGGCTTTAAGCCTGTTTCCACTAGCGAATTTTTTCGCGCGAAGCGAATTTTTATTGTTAAAATTAAAGCGAATTTTTTATTGTTAAACGAATTTGATTAAAAATCTAAATAGCTCCAGCCGAGAGCTTATAAGACAAAAGATTCGCGCGACAAATTTCGCTAGTGGAAAACCGGCATTAGGTTTTCAAAAAAGTTTAGAGAGTAAATATGCACGAGTGTTAAATTAAGTACAGTGACTGCGTGCCGTTAAACCTGCTTCACATATCAGCGAAATAGTCTAAAAACTGCACCGTATAATGTATTAATTAACATGACCATCAACATTGTAAGCCTGATGTAGTTCTCGATCTTAGGTACTTAACAGCCTAAATTTCATTCCCGTACTCCACTGGCTCTTTCATACATATTTTACTGACATGTATACTTTATTAAACAAATGTGTACGTACACGTGTACGGTGTTTGGATTTAGGTAAAATTTTAGTTTATACAATAAAACTTGGTTACACGTTTCTTGATTGTATGGCACGTCTACACACCAGAGCGATAAATAATGAAGAAGATTATAGGTGCAGTTGGAATAAGGACCATCAAAGCACACAGGAATTGGCCCCATCCGGGATATTCAAGACCTGCTGTCCATGTCTTGCTTCCAAGATACTTAGAACTGAATGGGTCCTACATAAAGAATAAATGTCATGTATCACGTGGTATTAATAGGCAGTTTTATGCTATTCTTAGCATTGACTATTGTCAAATTAAAATGGGCAACCAACAGAGTTGAAAAAAGGCTGCGGGTATGCAGTTACCGGTACCTGTGAGGAAAGTTTACCGTATATGAGGTCAGTGAAGAAGGTTTAATGTGGAACACTGTACTCATCACTAACACTACAAAACAAATAAATGATACTTGTCTCGGAAGGTTGAGTTGGCAGGGTACTATTGTGACAGTACCCATACCAATTAGTATGGAAGATTTGAAAGCAAAATAAGACATCAAAATTGAGACGTTCACACTGACCAAAATATTTTAAAAAAGAGCTTTCCGCCATCATTAACTGCGTTTACACACAGTGATTTTCACGAAGCCGATTTAAAATCCCCTTTAATGATATTTCAATTAGAAATTCGCTTATACCTGTTCACATCCTACAAAGGCCTGATATGTTGCCGTGTCTTCGGTGAGATCGTAAACAGTAGCAACCAAGATAAGGAACAATGCGATAGGTGAGATATATTTCCAACAAATTCTCCACCCAATCCACGGTCTGCTGCCTGTCATATCTTCGATATCGTCAGCAAATCTAAAATTTAAAACTTACTATTAAATATCAGTTGCTCCAGCTTTTAATAGGTCTAAAATTGTATAAAATCTTCTTCTCGAAATTTCCATCTATAAAAACCCTTCAATTGTTAGTTCTATCGAGCGAGATGCCCACAAATCTTGATAAGGTAAGGTATTAATTTATGTTATTTTTTTAAATGTACTGGGACTTTTGGATATGCTCAGGTAAGGTATGATAATCAATTTAACTTGCAAATCTATATATCCAGATGGGATAACTGTGAAATATTGATGTTAAAGCCACTAATCTATATACCTTTCATTGCCGTATATCCAGGCCACACCAATACACTGGAACATAGCAATGACCAGCAAAGCAATCCCAGCAGCGTAATCGTCAAATATTTGGAAGATGTAAAAACCATTCCCAGCGACCATTCCCAATCCAACAAGCAAAAGGACGATAGCGACGATAGCTGAAGAATGACATACAAGAGTGCATAAGATGCATGTTGGATGAGCAAAAAGGTATTCATATTTACAATGAGCTGTTGCCCATGCCTAATTTACGCCGTTGGGCTGGGCCATTTTGGGCGTGTTGTCCGACTCTCTGCATGTGGTTTAGTTTTCTGCATTTTCGACACCACCATAACAAGCGTCCTTATAATTTTACAAAATCTTCCACGACAGGCAAGAATCTGAGTCTGGAAATGGAAGAGAGGATCCTACCCTGGATCAGGGAGTTTCATGCTAAAACCCACATGACACCAGAAAACCTTTGCACCATCGTGTGAATAATGTTTGATGTAATCGATGTCAGTCCGTTTAACTTACCAGTAACTACTTCCTTCCTCATTTTCTTAGGAAAGGTTCCCAGCTCCATGAGTGGTCCAATAACTGCCTCAAGTGTACCAAATTCACTGTCAATACCAAGCAAAATCAACATAATGAAAAAGAGTATCGCCCACAGTGGAGATACATCCAAGTTTAAGAGAGCGTCGGAAAATGCCATGAAAGCTAAACCAGGTCCACTACCAACCTAGGAAAAAATAAAGCAAGAAATTATTTAGCTTGCAATTCTTAAATACTTTTTAAAATCCCGTCGAGGGATATCATATTACCACTGACACTTGGCGTAGACCGACTCTGGACTCATGCAGAAATCATCACTATAATTTAAGGTGAGCTAGGATAGTGGCACAGTGTCGTAGGAAGCTCTTTTTTATTGGGGGGGGGGGCGGCTGAAACCGAGGGCCGAAGGCCCGAGGAAATTTTTAAATTTAGAGTCTCTGAAATGTCATTTCCTGGACTTTAGGGAAGATCTGACAGAATTCTGTTGGTCAGAAAACAGCGTTTTAGTATGCCGAAATTTACAATTTAGCGTTTTTGTATGTCGAAATTTACAATTTGCTTACAATTTAGTAGTACGGAATGGGCGAAGGCGTATTTAATTAACTATATATTGGATAAGTTGCAGAAAAGTATGGGTAATATCTTCATTCTTTGCAGTTTAGCATGGATAATGTAGCTGCTTAAAATTAATCAATTGTCAGTATTTTAAAGGTATATTATTTAAATGAGAAAAGAATGATTATTAGCAAATGATTGGGTGGGGAGGCAGGGGGCTACAGCCCCCCCCCCCCTCCGGTTGCTACGGCCCTGTGTCAAAGGCTCAAAGCAGGGATGTTTATTAACATTTCGCTTTTATATATTATAGTAAAACATTATGATTGATATAATTTTGCAAACTGGTTAACAGAATTTAAGGTAAGAAAGATTACTGGCCAATTTATGTTCACTTGGTTTGTTGCGAACTAACTTATCGTTGAAGATTTAATACATGATCTTTTTTTATTCTGCAATCTGCATTGAATTAAGAAATTGATCCAATAGTGCATGCGTTAGTGAGTTGACCAACGAAAAACAATTTTCAATGTACACGTATACTAGAAAGCTGAACGTATATTACACAACGATTTAAAACTTGAATGAATTAATATGGTTCAAAGATGAAATACTGGGCGATGATCAATCAATGTCCAAATAAAATAAACCAAATAAAAATTAATATACTGTAACTCTGGAAGTACTAGCTGCTTAATAGTTCAAATCCTCAAATCTTCTGAACTAAGCCCCGTCCGCGGGCCGCGTTTTAAGAAAGAACTTTATTAAGCATGATTTTCAGACCTCACTAGCTGCTATTCCAGTCTTCAGTTCTCTGTAACCAAGAATAGAGAAAACCACTACACCAGCAAACATTGAAGTAGCACAATTTATAATCACCACAGTATAACCATCATGTATACATTGATTATTATAAGGCATGTAACTGGCAAATGCAGTAAGAGCTCCAAAAGCCAAGCTGAGAGTGAAGAACATTTGAGTAGCAGCATCTTTCCAAACTTTGACATCTTTAAGCCTCTCCCACTTTAAAAAATGAGAAATTATTTTAGATGTATAATATTTACTTGGACTGGTGAAGATCCGAGCTTGGTTTAATCAGTGTTCTCGAAAAACATTATATATACACTTTGATGTACTCATGCATGCACTTATTCTTTTACTATCTTTGTCATGCACTTACAGGGAAAAGAAGGAATTACGTTTCGTAATGATTGCTAATAAACGCATGCATGCTAATGAAAGATTTCTATTCTGTTTCCAGTTTCAAGCCATAGCCGTGCGCCGATCAGCGCAGGGGTATACAAGACAAGCTATAACTTGTATGACACAGTTGTTATTATTACTCACATCGGGCGTTATAAATGTCTCCAATCCATTCCTAGCTCCATCCAATGTCACTCCTCGGATAAGTAGCACGATAAGAATGATGTAAGGGAATGTTGCTGTAAAATACACAACCTAAAAACAAGCAAAAAATAATTGAATAAAAATATAACTTCAAAGGTGTATGCAACTTTACGTGCTAGTTCCTATATACAATGCAGTTGCATTAAAAATGATGAAGATTGTAAATTCGATCAAAAGATCTAATGTATCATAATTTAACATAAATGTAGAACGAAACGTTTCCAAGACAGTTTTATTTGCAAGTGGGCGCACTTTTATAGTGAGACATTCTGAATTTTAAACTTAATGTACATATAAATGTTTTAATTTTTTTAACAATTAGTTTTACGTAAACATACTATTTCATGTAAACTTGAGTTTTTCAAGTGCATTCCTTCATTTATACCTTTCCACTGGACTTGATCCCTTTGACAACACAAAGATAAACAATGACCCATGCCAATATTAAGCAACCAACCAGCTTTCCATTCAAACCATCACCATAATCTTCAATTTCAGTTGAGATATCCAATACTTCAGTATAGAAATACCATTGAGGAGGATCAATGACACAACAATCACTAAAGTTGTCCACTTTCTGCTTTGCTATCATGTACATGGCTTGGGAGTTATTCCTGAATGTCGCATTTAGCGCAGAGGAAGTGTAGTTGTTTTTCCAGTAATCTCGAGTATCTTTCAATGTATTGTACTCTGTGTTCTTGGAACAAACTTCTTCAGAAGCCCATGGTAGATTTTTAGTCATCGAAATGAAAAGATACAGAAGACACCATGCAATTACAATCACATAGTACATACAAAGCAACAGGGAAACCATTAAACAACCGATGCCGACTCCAAACAATGCTGGATGGATATCTTTCCAAATCCGGACTGCTGTACCTCGCATCTTTTGACCAATGGCGAACTCAAGTAACATCAATGGAATGCCTTCGATGAACATGAAAATTACATATGGAATAAGAAACGCACCTGAAATAAGAACAATAAGGTAATTACTGAAATACCATAGTTCAAAAATGCGAACACCACGCATGCACACTATATAAGTGTGCGTTGAACTAATAGGTCTTAAACCTGAATTCGCGAACAGTGATATTACTAATAATATATTGTATATTTGAAACACATCTCCCCGGTTGTCACGAGGTTACTTCGATTTCCGTATATATAAAAGGGTTTTCTGAAATATAAGTTTGACATATACTCATGAGCAACTCATAACTTTATAAGCTACTACAACAACAGACACTTAAATATATTTATTTTATATACAGTATACATGCATTCTTTGGAATTCCTTTTAACATGTATTTTCAATATCAATTTTATTACAATTAATATAAGGAAAATTAGAAATAACAAAGGAAAAATTGAGATGGCCATGAACAAGAGGCCACCTGACAATATAGACCCATTGCACATGACGTCACAGCGCCGGTGACGATGCATCTGGAGGACAAATTAGCATGCAATCTATGCATAATATAACTTTTGTAAACAAAGCAAATTTTGTAAAAGTTTATAATAATTTTGTATTAAAATGGTTAATTTTTGCGCTGCGTGTGGTTGTTGTACCCGAACAGATATTGTTAGGTAGCATCTGGAGGACACTCTAAGGATTTGTGACGTCATGCAATGGGTCTATAGATTACCTGCAGGTGTTTAATAAATAGATTATCTACAAACTCTTGATTGTGTCATCAACCGGAGTTAAAAATCTCAAAACGAACCCTAAGGCAGTTACATATCGAAGCCAATAGAAAAGTTTGATTGTCTTAGCACGTCCTTCTCTCCTTCTGTAGTGTACGTACAGAAACACTCTGTATAGAGGATATTGAAATAATTTTATTACCAGACGTTTTTTAAGCCCACAGTACTGCCAGACCAATGATGAAAAAAACAACTTCTCCTTATTCCTCTGCGTATTATCACCTTCCTTGCTGTACCCATGCCCTCACAATTACCTACCCCTTTGTTCCCCTGGAATTAATGACAAATACCTACCCCCTCCATTTCTTTGGCACAAGTAAGGAAATCTCCAGACATTTCCTAGACCCACAGCTAATCCAATGGAAGCAAGAAGAAACTCTGCCTTGTTTCCCCATGTATCACGTTTTTCACCCGAAACTTCTCCATTTGGCGTCTCCTTCTCAGTCTTTGTTTCAACAACAACGGAATGGTCATTACTGCCCTTTATGCTGTTTTCTGGTTCTATATACTCCCCTAAGTCCCCATTGCTGATGTCATCTTCCTCGTTGTTGGGGTTGTAGAGTTTCAACTCTATTCCTGCAAAGACAGTTAACCAATCATTTTTAGTACTATCAAACAGTCTTGAAAATGAATCAGTACTATCAAACAGTCTTGAATACCTTATAAATATGCATACTTCAGGGCAAAGACCAGATCCCCCCTTATACTGGCTTAGTTCAGTGCATGACAACACATTGTACACATGTTCAGTTAAGATGCGCTAGTTTATCAGTTAGCTCTTAATTTGTGACCGCAATATTTCTGATCGTGCATAATATGGTGATATATAAAGGAAGTGAAATAATATAAAAGTAAATCAGGAAAAGACAATGCCAACGGTAACGGACTTGTCACTAGTGTATAAATATCAAATACCTTATAAGGCATTTGTGTGTGGACTGCAAACCTTTGTTGAATTTAAAATGTTGCTTGAAAGATGTAACTCGTTGAAAAATGTAGAAAAAGCTTCGACTGACGTTTCGAGCGATGATGCAGGCGAAGAAGGCCAAGTACTCTGCCTTTATTCGAAATATCAAAGACAAAGTTTTTTTCTATACTTCTCATCAACTTACATCCTCAGCCAATTTTGGCATTTTCAATATTGTTCAACTGCTTCCTACGCTGGAATCCCACACCCAAGCCAAATTCATTGCATCTTAAGTTCGTCAGAGACACAATGACTTAATTAAAAAATCTTAATTGAGTTCATTTTGACCACAGTTACAACCTTTCCAGGCTTATTGCACTAGCCTTCAGTTGTTGACGTAGATAATTTTTACTCTATATAGGTCAAAGAAAAATCGATACGTTTTTTTACCTCTAAGTTTTTACCGCTATAGTTTGAAATTAATTTTTTAATTAGTTTGCCGAATATGATAGGGCCGCAAGGCTATAATCATTGCATTAGAATGTAAAAGCTAAAAGCTAAAACAATATTTTCTCATTTGCTGTACGTGCGTTATTTCTGTTGTGAATGTGAGTTGTTGTGAATTTGATCGATATGAAAGATCATTCAAGCTATAGGAATCAATTGAAGAGCTATTGAGTTGAACTGCCCGAGATATTGCATTTTTGCATAATTTATAACTGTATTTCGAATATTTTCCCACGTCTATACGATCGTTAAGATTTCTTTGTTATTAATTCTTGGCTTCATGTAATTTTGAGTCAGCTGCGTGATTAATTATATTCGAATTGACAGTTTAGTCCAGCCGAAAGATTGTTGTGACTTGTGGGCCGGAATATCTGGAGAATACTCTGTCTCTGACGTTTTTCTATTAATATTTGTTTTCATGCAGTATGAACTTGTATATCACAGTCCAAATTTTTTCAGTCATGTAGCATTACTTGCTAGGTGACCAATTATTCAATGATAATACATTTGCTCGTCTTTTAGGTGAAAATGTATCCAAGATTATCAATTTATAATTGCATGGATCCACAAGCTGCTGTAACTCATTGCTGTAATTAATACTATTGCCGTATTGCGGGAATTTATCTTGCTATATTTAATTACTTATACACATATATCACAGCACATTTTCAGGCTAAATGGATGGTCCAGAAAATTTAATACCACCTCACCCCCTCACTGTAACACAAAATTTTTCTCACGTCTTCATGAGTGTAGTCGAAAAAGCCGATTTCTGTTACCCCGGAGTCCCGTAACTAAAAACAAAACGAAGTACAACTAAAATGTCGTTAAAGATCCGTAACTAAGCATTAATAGTGATTTATAGTTTTGTCAACACATACGTCACATTGCCGAAGGAGACTGGACTAAAAACTGTGTTTTGAAGCAGTTTGTAGTAATCTTCAATACATGTGACAAAACACAAGATTTTTAAAGTTTTTTGTTTCCTTATACACGAGCGCTATGACGCAAAGTTAGTTTGACCAATTTTCATGCAGGTGACGTCCGTGCTGGACAAAAACGCCGCTTGCTTACATCACGGTTAATAGAACTAGATCTATTAACCGTGCTTACATGCACGCTCACTATAATTATTGGTTGCCTGGTAAACTCGTACATACTAAGACCAGATGCTGTAGACAGTTTTTGTATACGAAAGGCAGATGGAAGTAATGAAACTAAGGGAGTATAAGATCTGGAAAGGACAGTTTTACTGCATCGCTATCTATAGTACTAGATATTAAAATATGCTGCCTTTCTTTCCAATCATTCAAGTTCAAACAGCGCGCGGCTTTTATTATTTTATATGCATGTGTTCTTTGACTTTGATACACTGTACAATTATATGCATATTTTCTTTTATAACTTCAGTACACAATAGTTCGTTTGAATTTGAATATTATTAATATTATTATTCAAATAACAAAGTATCATGATGAGTCAATATTAAGTTTTAGCCAAAATTCAGAAAGCGCTGCATGGCAAACAAGTAGCTATCTTTAATTAAATTAAAAAACAACACTGTTCCGTCATAGCTGATTTAGTTTTGCCATACAAACTACACTGATGTTCAGTATTCAATTCTTTGTCTGCCTGTATAACGGTATTAGAAATATGTTACAAGGCTATTCCTCTGCCAACCTATGCATGTCTATACTACATAGTATTAGCTACAAGACACAAGACGACAACCTCTATTCGGTGACAAAGCTTCAGTGGTATGCACATATAATACGCACATATATTGCCATTGGATATTGCACGCAAATCTAGAGGAAACTTACGTACGTACACTAAACAGCCACTGCCATTTTGGTATCATTATTAGCTAATAAAAATCCGGAATACTTAATTGTCTTAGTTTCATTATAGGGGCCGGTCACACTTTCCACATTTTGAGACCGAATGGCTAAATTAGAGCAATCTGAGAACGATCCGAGGACGTTTCTTTGGACTTCTGGTGGAGTGTCCACACTTGCACAAATATTTGAATAAATTTTTACTGAATTAACTACCGTTGATAAGTGGGGAAAATACCAGACTGCTAAGCCAGAAATCAGCTCGGTGGTAAAATGTGAATTGTCGATCCAAGACCACCTCTCAAGGTGATTTAGTTTAGATCGATCTCGAGTCTGTCACAGCTCGTTTTTGGTGGTCCACAATTGGCGCGATACGGCTCTGAACCTGGTGATTTCGGATCGATCTAAATTGCTACGGTGACTCGGGCAATCGAACTAATCGTTGACAATACCGAGTCAATAGTCAAAGGAAGGCCACCTCCTTAAAACTGTCACAGCAGGCAGCAGCTAGCGTTCTGTTACGCCACATTTTTATTGATGCCCACCCGGTCAGTAAATATGGCAAATATGGCCATCTATAGTCGTTTATTTTGTCAGCGATACTTGAAATGCAAATATGACACAGTGAATATTTTTCGTTGCTTTCGATCCTTACAAGTCAAGATTTGAATGATTAAATCGATCCGAAAAATTAGCGGTTATAATTAATAAATGGAATTTGAAATTGGAATTTAAATTAAATTGCCAAGTTAATTGGTTCAGAATTCCGGATCCTTGCTGACGTTTCTTTAACCATTTGAAGAAGAATCCTTCCCAAATTTTGATTAAAAGGTCGGGGCATATTTCATCATAGATTATAACGGTCTAATTAATTCTCTTGTGTGGTATTAATGGTTAGCCAGTGTGTGTCTACCACGAAGAGTAAATTAAAAAGACCCTGATTAGGCTGATTAACCCGTGCACGCGCTTAGTCTTTTTCCGTGACGAATATATGAAATAATTAAGGATAAAAACAAATCATCAGAGATTTAGAGATTTATTCAGGAACTGCACTATTTACAAAACAAGGAAAATGTATATAAAATTTTACAAATAATTATGTTTTGAATTAACAATTTCAAGTTAATTTGATAAAGTGAAGCTAGGTGCGTAGTGATCAAAGGAGCATAAACTTTCGAGTTGATCACTAAACTTTCGAGTTGATCACAGTGCTAAAATAGTCCAATGATCACATTGAGTTGATCACAGTGCTAAAATAGTCCAATGTATAGCTGATATATAATATATCATATACCTTGACATGTATGAAACTATTGTACCTAATTATACTTATAGGCTTGCGTTTTACACACTGCTCATACTGTAACCGTAGTCGTATAGCCTATAGGTATTGATTGGTTCATGACAAACCTTGAAACTGAGGATCTAGCAAAAGCCGGCCTTCATAGTTGCCAGAGACTCGGTTGATGATATACTGTCTGTATATAGTCGTTGTCGTGCCTATCCGTTATCGTCGGAATATATGACCGACCTTATAGTTAGAAGCAGTATATACTGTATGTAGTATAAGAAAACTTTACATACCGAGGCGTACGTATATACCTGGCTTTTTATTAATATTACATTTTAATTGTTTTAAGTTGTCGGATATTTATGGCCCAAAATGCCAAATCTCTCACTGATTTAAAACAATTTGGTTACGTCAGCACTGTTTTCAATGATCAGTTCTGCCAATGTTAAGAAATTTATCCAAAAAATCTAGTTCACAAATCTAAACTTTTCGACATGCAGCGATTCAGTCCTTGTGTCAAAAAAGAAACTTCCTTCTATGACTATTATATAATGCATGGCTATATTTGTAGCTGATATGTTTTCAACATTTTCGCCACTCACCTTGTTCACTATTATCAGGAGGCATATCAGGAGTATAACCTATATTTGTCTCCATATTGGGACCAGAAGAAAATGTGTTCAGTCTCTGTTCGTGGTTATCTTCTGGCGTGATCCGTATAACTAGACAAATAATAAGTATAACAGATCGTCCGTATTATTGACAATTTATATGTTAAGTGTTTGTGCTTTGAAGATTAAGTCATTGTCTTTATGCTCTATTTCCGCATGAGATTCATAAGTGCTTCTCGAAGATCTTAACTCCTCCCACGGAGGCTTCTCCATAACGAGTCAGTGCAATCTATATCAATAATTTTTAGTTTTAGCTATATAAGCAAAACACATGCACAAAACTTTTGTTTCAGCACAAGAAAAACTACACAAACAGTAATTAAAAACAACAGCAACCGTAACAACGACGACAAAATCGGCAAGAACAACGGCGACAACAAGAGCAACAAGATAAACAACAACAACAACAGCAACAACGACAACGTAATCGGCAAGAACGACGACAACGTATCACAAGGATAACAATATAGCGACGATGACGTAATCGGCAAGAACGACGACAACGACAACAAGAGCAACAAGATAAACAACAACAACGACAGCAACAACGATGACGTAATCGGCAAGAACGACGACAACGTATCACAAGGATAACAATATAGCGACGACGACGTAATCGGCAAGAACGACGACAACGTATCACAAGGATAACAATATAGCGACGATGACGTAATCGGCAAGAACGACGACAACGTATCACAAGGATAACAATATAGCGACGTGACGAAATCGGCAAGAACAACGACGACAACAAGAGCAACAAGATAAACAACAACAACAACATCAACAACGACGACGTAATCGGCAAGAACGACGACAACGTATCACAAGGATAACAATATAGCGACGATGACGAAATCGGCAAGAACGACGACAACGACAACAAGAGCAACAAGACAAACAACAACGACGACAGCAACGACAACAACATTATATAATAATGACAACTTGGTTGGGTGACCAAGTCATTTTCAGCGATGTAAACTAGCCAACTAGGCCTGCGTGGATCTTTGTTTTGTGCATGTGCTACATGTAAACACGATTCAAATAAGTTTCTTCCTTATCCAGACATGTTGAATACCATTACACATGCCACTTTCACATGGTCATAAATGGAAACCAGGCTTAAGCTGGGCACACACGCCAGGATTTTAGTCGGCCGATTTATGGTTTAGGTGTGCTCGCGCTTTCGGCGCTCGGCCCAAACAACAAGTCGACTTGTGGCAAGTCTAAGGTGCATGGTACATATAACGGAGCCAGTTACAGAGGATTGGGAATAATGAGCCGACAGATCATACCACTATAACTGTTTCTTGATTTAGCATATGAATCTATAAACCATAAATCGGCTGACTAAAACCTTGTATGCTTATAGTTAAGTATAAGTGGATTTTATTTCCAATACAGGTCCCTCTATATGTACACCCTTATGCTGACCGGGTCGCTGTAATATATTCGCATTGTATGTAACAAATATAATATAATATAATATAACATAATATGATATATGATATGATATATGATATATGATATATGATATATGATATATGATATGATGATATATGATATGATGATATATGATATGATATGATATGTGATATGATATGATATGATATGATATGATATATGATATGATATAATATAATATAATATAATATAATATATGATATATGATATGATATGATATGTTATAATATGATATAATATAATATAATATAATATAATGCACCTATCAATGTTAACCCCGAGGGGGGGGGGGTCGGGCAAAGGGTGGGGATTTGATCAATCAGGTGGTCCCATGGGTCGGGATTTGGACTGACACTTTTTTTCTAAGTGGCCCGAGGGTGGGGATTTTTGACAGATTAACACTGATCTCAGACGATATACTGAAGAAACCTGAGCCAATTTTAGAACAAACTCCGACTCGTCCCCAGTCGCCCGCGTTGTAGCTGTCAACGCCTAACCCGCGAACGGGCATATCCTCCCGCACTAAAAGGTAACGAGGGACTGTGGAAGAGTCAGGAACAAACTGAAGACTGGGCACTAGTTTATCGCTCGCTGTCTCGCGCGTTGTTTTCACAAGAAATATGGAAATTTCTGGACAAGAAATAAACACTTAAAAGCCATTTTATAATTATATTAATATCTATTTATACTTGTATATTAAAAGTTCACGTTATGTACTATTTAAAACGCGAGCAGGAGTGTGTTTTATCAGATATAAAACGCGAGGCGCACAACTTAAAATACGAGTACAAAAGAATACTAATTAGGGCGAACAATTATATTAGAATACTGACAATATAATTATATAAGAATACTGTGTTTTATTAGCCTGTATTCCAGTCCACTACACCATGGTGTGGCGCAAGGTATATAAATTATTAATGAGTATTTTAAGTTATTTTGAAACGTTCTTTATGTTTGTTATATCTTTAAATTATACAGCCAAATGTAATTTGTGTAATTTCCCTATCACCTGACATATAGAGTGCACCAGAAACCAAATACTTCAGTAATACAATTTCATCCCGGGGGGTGGGGAATTTTGCCCTGGAATTTTCTCCCGAGGGAGTGGCATTTGACATTTTTTTTGTAAAAATGTCAAATCCCCACCCCTTGCCCGACCCCCCCTCCCTCGGGATTAACATTGATAGGTGCATTATAAAATGTGTACTTTACCAACTACATGAAAAGTACGAATAGAACGAACTGCGAACGAACACTCTAACGAATAGAATTGCGAGTTGTCGATGAAATTTCGTTTCCCTATTTGTGTATTTCCCATTACTCTATAAGTAAGATGTGATCAAAGTTAAATTGAACTTGCATCATTTCTTTTGTTTTCTTTACTTAGGTCACCAGATGGAACATGTATTCTAACATGCAGTGATGACAATATGTTAAGACTTTTTAATCTGCCAATTGAATTATATTCTGATTTTAATACCTGTGATATTCTACCTGAAATGGTCAGTTTCCAAGCAGTCTGTTTATTCTTGTGTTCAGTCTTCAAAACCAATGTATTGCAATCTCAAGTTTTGCAATCTTAATTTCGTGTGTAGAGTTCAGTTCTTGGAATGAGGGAAGGAGAAACAATTTATGACTACAATTGGTATCCTAATATGTCCTCTTATGACCCTGACACATGTTGGTAAGTTGATTGGCATCAAAGTGCATATACTAAGAATCAATACTATAACAATCATCTATATCATGCTTTCACACATTTAAAAGGCATCCACACATGTTATGCAGACCATGTGTTGTTTTCATATTTGCTCAGCTTTGTACTGCAACTGAGATATTATATATCCACGAAATACTACTTAACAATAACAATCAAATCTAAAAAAGACAACCTTGGCTAATATATGTATTCATGAGAGAGAATAGGATCTTCACTCGAAACGCAGAGAAGTGATAAAGATAAACTTATTTTCATGGGCAGACACAACTTAACAAAATACTTAATATGTATTCAGTATATAATCATATTGACATATACATTAATTTCTTGAATATATATATTTTAGTTTTATCAGCAGCAGTCGTGACCATCCTTTACATTTGTGGGATGCTTTCACAGGACAAATACGATGCTCCTACAGAGCTTATAGTCACATGGTAGGCACGTTTTTACTCTCTTTGTATTGGAGATTATATCCTCAGTTTTGTAGCCGAAGGATAAAGGATTCCGAGATCCCTCTTTATTCCAGGTTGTTTTTTTTATTTTGATGATTTTAATTATGGTTACATAATATATGTTGAACTAAATTTTAATCTATTCAGGACGAAATTGTATCACCTCATTGTGCAGCATTTAATTTGGACGGAAGTAAGATATATTGTGGTTTTAATAAAATGGTCCGAGTCTTTAATACAGCTCGACCTGGGAGACAATGTCAACAACGACCAACAGGTAAACTGTCTGTTGTACTGTAAGTTTGTAGTTTGGGTTTGAAACTCTGCGCTACGTTGATGTTTCTAGAAAAAGCTTTTCTTCAGGAGGTTCATAGCTACGACGAGCCTTGTCTCGAAACATCGGTCATTTCAGGTAGACCAAACAAACGGTACGAGGAGCAGGGTTGGTAGGTTCTTGCGCATGCTCGGAACCAAATGCCGTTGAAAAAGTAGCCAAAACCTACCAAAAGAGGCCAAACAACGTTCTGTTCAAAAGAAGCCAAATGCGGACTTCTGTGAACACAGTGTGCTCAATTTGTCAGCTGTATAATTGACTGGATTTCATGAATCCTGATTGGCTAGAATTACAACCAGGTTTATTTCTGACGGTGAGTCGAAGTAAAAATGCATGGGAATCAACCTGCAAAAATTAATGCTTTCATTTCAAAATAATCAATAAATTTTCACAAAATTCCTATAAACTGTGAGGAGGCCAAAAAAAAGCCAAAAGACCAAATTGTTTCGAGGCCAAGCTAGAAAAAAAGAAGCCAAAATCGAGTTATTTGGCCTCAAAAAGGCCAATCTTACCAACCCTGGGTAGGAGCATTAAAATCATGTGCCATGTTTCTTGTGTCCTGATTGGTGGAGTTATTTTATTTTGCTTGCTGTTCACGGAACAAATTATGTTCACGACCTGACGTTTCAATACTCCAGTCTAGTGTCTTCACTATAGGGGTAATCTTAAATTGCAATTACGTGGCTCACTAATACTCAAGGAATAACGTCGTCAGTATAAGGATCATGTCGTTAACAAAATGAATATACCCTGATGGTCATCCCTCTTCACACGGCCATCCCTCTTCAAAATAGGACGCATACGATCATAATTATCATT
>CACRXK020009201.1:0-19513 GCA_902702795.2 Paramuricea clavata
CTTTTACACGAGTAAAGTGTCGACGCGTTGTTCAATATATTGCTTATATATAATCTTAGTCTTAGATTCAAAGAAAGGTAACTAGCCACGATATGAATATTATTAACGATGCTCGTGAAAGCTCTATGCATACACGGCACATGCGAATGCGATATATAATGTTATCGGCGCAAACCAGGCTAACAAAGCCAATTTTTTATACTCATTGGCACCATGGGAGGGAGGATGATGACATCGATCGATATCAAATGAATGGCCGCAATGTACCATACCTCTAAAATCACTCTCGATAGTCGGTACAAAGTAAACAAATTCTGTTTTAATGCTCTTAGAATATTGATAAATAGTAAAATAAGTTACCTGCATTGGCATTATAAACGCAGTCTAGTGACTAGCGTCTACCAAGCCCAAATTTGTATTCATTTTCAAATTTTTCATGCATAAATCTTTGTGAAAGCGAATTCAGACTGACTAAAAGCCACACTGTATTCATTTATTAACCGTAAGTTCTTCGCTATGTCGTTATGACCGTTGTGTGCCATCGATATAATGGTTGAATCGATTTCTATTACCATGCAGTTCTGTTTATATTCTGCCGGACTAGACTTTGGAATATGAACACACACGCATGGAAACTCAGAATTGAAATTAAGATTATGAATCAAGCTCAACCAATCAGGAAGTAACAATTGACAACAGAACATATGTTTGATGACAACTTCCTCGGAGTTGTTTCAACGCGGTGAGTTCAAATTTCAAAGTATGGCCAGACTGGTCGTTATACTATTTTGCAAATTTATGTTGTCGATACAAGAGAAAGACTAAATCAGACAGAGAGCTATGGGATATGAATTGAGATACGCCAGTAAGATGAAACGCGCCACCAGGTAAATCATAGTTCTATTTATCATACATTGTGTATTGCGAGAATTATGAATTAGTAATTTTATATTCATGCATATGTTGCGAATATATTAATGCGCAATTCGCTAAACCAATACGTGACAACTGCAGATCATTTGCGGTTTGCACTGATATTAATTATAACCAGTGTACCGCACTTATTTACAATGTATACCAGCTTATTATTAGCTTTATTATTACTTTAATAAATGTTGACTACCAACAAAACTCTGACTGAACCATACAGGAGCGATATCTCTTAAAACTTGAATTGTACTGATTTTATATCAATTTTCATTCGTACGTACTACGTTGTGGAGCGTGTACATATATAGGCTCTTCAAGACCTTCAAATGCATTACACTTCATTTAACTATAGTAAATTATCTCTGGGTTAAGTTTATTTTCAACGCGTCGAAACCTTATTCATATTTTTTCCAGTTCTTTATTGTTTATAGGCAGCCACTGTACATGGCAATAGCATGGCCAGTCAGAAATATTTAGTGTGAATATTCAACTACACTCATGCTGTGTAGATATATGAACAAACGACAACCTTGCCGCTTAGCTATGTCACTGAATATAATGGTTGGTTAATATTATATAGCCGATTTTGACAAACTCGAACCGATTTCACTGTCTGCAATTCTGCTATAGCATGCATTTATCTGGTTGGTTTCGCTGTCTGAAATTCAGCTAGTAGCCTACCTAAAATATATCTCAAAATATATTTTGACAAGCTCAAACCGACTTCGGTGTTTGAAATTCAGCTACACTGTACCTATCTTTAGGTGGTATTTATATATGATTATTTTGGCAAATTCAAACCGTTTTCGGTGTCTGAAATTCAGACACCCAAATTTATCTCAGTCTGCATGGTTGATGATTTTGACAAACTCAAACCGTTTTCGGTGTCTGAAATTCAGACACCCAAATTTATCTCAGTCTGCATGGTTGATGATTTTGACAAACTCAAACCGTTTTCGGTGTCTGAAATTCAGACACCCAAATTTATCTCAGTCTGCATGGTTGGTATTTATATATGATTTTGACAAACTCAAACCGTTTTCGGTGTCTGAAATTCAGACACCCAAATTTATCTCAGTCTGCATGGTTGGTATTTAAATATGATGATTTGACAAACTCAAACCGTTTTCGGTGTCTGAAATTCAGACACCCAAATTTATCTCAGTCTGCATGGTTGATGATTTTGACAAACTCAAACCGTTTTCGGTGTCTGAAATTCAGACACCCAAATTTATCTCAGTCTGCATGGTTGGTATTTATATATGATTTTGACAAACTCAAACCGTTTTCGGTGTCTGAAATTCAGACACCCAAATTTATCTCAGTCTGCATGGTTGGTATTTATATATGATTTTGACAAACTCAAACCGTTTTCGGTGTCTGAAATTCAGACACCCAAATTTATCTCAGTCTGCATGGTTGGTATTTATATATGATTTTGACAAACTCAAACCGTTTTCGGTGTCTGAAATTCAGGCACCGAATTTATCTCTTACAATATATTCACTATACAGTATTTTTTGAAGATTGTAAAAATCTATTTTATAAATAAGGGATTTTGAGGGAATCTTAAAGGTTGACATAAAATTCTGTGATTTTTGAGAAGGGAAATTAACCTTTCTTCCAAATTTATAAATATTATTTGATTTCAAGGTGGAAATATATAAAGTTTGCAAAAATGTACAAAACAACTACTAAAAACAGCAGTAAATTTTTTATTCCGCAAAATTGAAATAAATTATTTTTACATATTTTTACCAAAAACGAATTTCTCTTGCAATATTAGAGGAAAATTATAGTGATTTAATGTATTTAGTTAAATTGTGCAGAAAAATTGGTCAAATTCTGCAAAATTAAGGATATTTTTTGTGAATTTGGTAGTTTGGAATTATTGAAAATAGTTTGGAACGCGTTAAATGTAACCACTTGTTTCAAATCAACTGCTACTTTCATAAGTTTCTAATTTTTATATATCTAGGTTTTTTATGTCCAAATTCTTCAATCAATGAAAAAATCTATTTCACTGTTAGAGGTGTTATGCACCAGTCAATGAAAACCTATACAACTCAGCCCCCCCACCCCACCCCCCGAATATAAGCCCAGTAGCCCACTACGTTATTCAACATTGACATTGTCTTTTAATTAACCCATTAAGCTGCGGAACTTCCCCATTGACAAGTAAAATTGTCTGGCATAAGACAAGTAAAAAAATAAGTAAGGCACACTGGGGTGCATTGCGGCTTGATGGGTTTACCAGAGACATTGTCAAATTTTTTGGTCAACCCATTAAGCTGCAGAGTTTCCCCATTGACGAGTAAAATCGTTTGGCGTTAGACAAGTGAAAAAAAAGTAGAGCGCACTGGGGCGCGTTGTGGCTTAATGGGTTAATATATCAGAGAACAATATTTAAAAACATTGTCTTTATAGCTTAAGTCAACGACAAAACGTCGTTAATTAATCAAAGTGCATTATTACTATGTGTTTATTTTCCTGTTTATGACTGACTTGTTTATTATACTAACACAAAAGATTGAATGTCCATGTATAAGCTCTATCCCTCCTATATACTAACCCCCCCCCCCTTTGTATAAGCCCACCAAATATATAGCCCAGGGTTTATAGTCCGAGATTTACGGTATTCCATGAACCCATTAAGATGTGATGTTGTGATGGATTAACAGACTGTGTGTGCATGTCTCGTTACCATTAGCACTTACATACCCTAATTTAACCCATTAAGCTGCAGAGCTTCCCCGTCGACGAGCAAAATCGTCTGGCATTAGACGAGTAAAAAAATAAGTAGGGCGCATTGCCGCTCAATGGGTTAACTCGAGACATTGTCAGATTTTTTGGTCAACCCATTAAGCTGCAGAGCTTCTCCATCAACGAGTAAAATTGTCTGGCGTTAGACAGTAAAAAAAATTAGGGCACACTGGGGCACATTGCAGCTCAATGGGTTAATTTCTATTTGACTTCAGTCTCACACCAGTTGTTGGTTGTTCATAGCAGGCCTTAAAATATCTTTTACAGAGCCGTCTGACAAAATGTCCGATGACATTGAGTTTGGGTCAGACGTATGTCTGATAACCTTCAGTTCAATTTCGAGACTCGAAAATAAGTCTGAATGCCGACAAAATGAATATCAGCAGAATGTATTAATTCTGAACGGTAAATGTTGTGAAGATATTAAATAATTTGTTTCTTTCATACTTATTTCCAAGCCAAAATTAACTTGCTTTCCAGAACAGCAGTAAAAGACTTAGACAACTGAAGCCTGTTTTCCACTTCACCATGCATTTCGCTCCCCGTGCTTGACTATGTTAAAAAAATTTCCAGTTCACCTTTTATATAATAGTACTCTGATTTTCCATTTAACATACGAGCCTCTAGTCCTGGGATAGGGTACATTTTGATTTACATTGGACAAAGCTACAGTTCGGTCGGACACAAATACACTCATGTCGGACAAACAATAAACCTCAATTTCACTTTGGTCGGACAGAATGTCTGGTGGTTTCCTCTCTACGTCGGACAATTTCACTAATGGGTCGGACAATGTCCATGACCGACCGATAATTTAAGGCCTGCATAGCCGGATTAACCCTAACCCGTAGTTAAAATTTATGTATTTCTACATACAGTGAGTATCTTTTTGTTTTAAAATTATGAAAAGAAAACTCCTATGGTACTGATCCAGACAAGATGTCTAAAGAAATATTTCCAAATTTATAAACAAACTGTTACGAAGTTTGCTTAATCTACTGTAAGGTTAACTTATCGGCTTTCGAACAATCAACCCCTGCATGGTGATTTTGTTTGTCAATGGGGAGTGTGTTGGACTTAAAAGGTTTTAACCTTTCATTGAAACTAGATTGTCTGCCCGCATTTTGTGTTAACACATTATTAAGATGAAAGCCAGTCGACTACTTTCAGTACTTCATGATTTTACTATGTCTAACATCAGAGGGTCACATTTCATATTAACCCTTTTAGATGCAAAGGACATTTTAGTCATCCAGAGGGGGAGGGAGTCTAAGAGTAGAATCTTCTGAGACTGATAATAGTAAGATGTACTAAGACATCAATGGGATGGGGTAGGGGGGGGGGGTTAAATTCCAAGTTTCTTTGTATGTCATGCTTGAAGTTTTCAAGGATGGATAGATCGGCTTAGATAAAAATGTCAATTTGATGTTTTGTGTGGCAACTTGAATATGGACATCTCCCTAATTGGAAACAGTTAAAGTCCTTAGTTTGTTTGTTTGTTCAAACTCATGAATACATTTAGCTAGCTACACCACCCACATGATCTGCTTAGTAATATATGTAACAACCCAATTCACTCCAATTAACCCAGTTTTCAGCACTTTCTTAAATTATGTCACCTTTCCTAATGCCGGACAAGTTAATTTGTGTGTAGCTAGATTTTGCCCATGTTTCATGTTGACATATTTAGATGCAATTTTCCCTAACACTCCCTACTTTAAGTACTTTAATATTGAACTGTGACGTCTCATGCTAGACAATTTTACTTATCGACTGCATGGACTCATTTCACCTATTAACACAGAAGAAACAATTTCCTCTTAAATGTTGCCTACTATCAAATTGGTTCTTTCTAGGGGTGTGCAGGACAGAGTATTTCTGCTATCCAGCCAGATACAGGATATGCTGGATGGCTGAAAAATATCCAGCCCGATTCAGGGTATTATTCAAATAATTATATAAGGTTCAGGCATCATTTAAGGTTAAGTACTGGTAAAAATTTTATTTGGTTAAAAAGTAAACAGTCTAAAACTAGTAAACATGCATCATTGGTAGCAAAAGCCTCGTTTACATCAGTTAAAAGTTCAAATCCCCATTTACTGTACAAACAAGCATTGAAAATACTGATCATATTTATCATATTTTTACTTCAATGATTACTCAAATCATTTTCTAACCTGAAAAGAAGGCCTGAACCCTATATGAATAATATCCGGCATTGGGTAGCCGGATACCAGATAATGAATTAAAATCTTAATATCCGGCCAGATACAGTATCAGTCCATTGCATCCTATGTCTTGAAATGCCAAACAAATTAACTTGTTAAATGACTGTATATTGATATTCAATATACTTAGCTAATATATGCACCCTTTTATTGTTAACCTTTTGAGCAGCAATGTGCCCAAGTGCACCCTACTTTGTTATGTTGCACTTAACTAACACCAGACATTTTACTTTGTGAAATGCCAGACAATTTTACTCCTCAAGAGCAGTGTCCTGCTCACTAATGGTTATCCAAACTATCTGCCAATGTGCCTTGATAACCCATTAGGCCGAAATGCACCCAAATGGACCCGCCTTTGTTATTTTACTCTGTCAAACGCCAGACAATTTTAGTCATCAAGAAGAGAGTCCTGCGTGCTAGTGGGTTAAATGACTTAATTACATATGTTATATATAAACTTAAGCTGTTAGATTGTCCCATTGTATATTAATTTTTTACTTATCTTGACACAGGCTTGTATGTTGGATTGATACGACTACCTGTAAATATGGTTAAACTTGGCTATGTGATTCAAAGGTTGTGGTTCACCGAGCAATAAAGAAAATGATACAAAGATGGAATGATTGGATGCAAGTTATTTACAGTATTTTATATGACAGGTATTCTGATTGTGGAAGATGTGGGCTTGCAATATTTTGACAATTGCATGGCTATAAAGTACGAGACAATTAATATAGTAGTCCATTACTCTAATTGCCAGAACACTGCATCAGAATGAGAAGTTGTCTGTTACAGTTCGGTTTAGTAAAAGTACATAGTCAGCTATGTAAAATGTAATTTAGTCAGTGTCAAATAAATATTTTGTCATGGATAAACTCTGTGCAAATGAGCATTGTCTCTAATGTCATTTTACTTTTAATAAGAATATGTACAGATGTGTTTTCTAATACACCTCCTTAGGTTTGCTGTGTTATTATAGCATCTTTTGTAGGTGTGTTATGTAACACACCTTAGTGTGTTATGAAACACACCTTACAACGTGCTGTAAATATTACAGACCTGAATGGTGTGTTATACAGCACAGCTTTAGGTGTGTTTTAAAACACGCCATGGTGTGTATGAAAACACGCCATGGTGTGTATGAAAACACGCCGCGGTGTGTACGAAAACACGCCATGGTGTGCTCAAAAACACCTTTATACAAAACACACCTTAAGGTGTGTTAAAATCTGGACAAGCCGAAAACACACCTTAAGGTGGGTTTTAGAACACACCTTAAGGTGTGTAGAAAACACGCCAAAAGCTGTGTTAAACACACCTTAAGGTGTGTTTTAAAACCCACCTTAAGGTGTGTTAAAATTTGGACAAAAAGGTGTGTTAAATTAACACACCTTTTTTTAGAGTGCATGCAAGGGATTAACTTGTTGATACAATAATGGCGCACTTCTTCCAAATTGATTAATAACGTTTCACGTTTTACTTAAAATATATATTGTTCAAACCTTGCATGGACACTATATTGTATATGAAAGTTAGTACATGTAGGCTACCACAATTTTATTAAGTCCACATAAGTCGGAATGCAACATATTGTTTTTAGTGCATTTTTATAGTTTTACTCGGTCGATCTCGCTGTTGATAGGCATGCAATTGCAGTGTTAGTTACACACATATAATAGATATTTATCTATATTTACAATAAAAACTATAAGCTATAATTGACGCGAAATAAAGTTAAGAATTTATACACTTATACTATTAGATACAATGAAGGAGTTCCCGTCCTTAACTTCGTGCACTGTCACTGTCCTGTTCGCCACTCCTACCGCATTTATTACTCTGGCTACCATAAGGTATGCCAGAGTATTAAAACACAAGCGGCTGTGGTTTTGGGAATAGCCCAAATGCGACCTACGTTCATGGAGTTAACCGCTTTTCTCCTCCAATGGTTCACAGGTTAGAGCACCCAGTTCCCAGGCCTTTACGTTTACCGGCGCGACCCCGAAATTCAATATGGCGCCAAGCTAAGGAGTGGAGTTTATATTCTATAGCTGTTGTTTTTTGACGTTTTTCTTCTTTTGGTTGGTAGAACTTATATTGAGAAATGCCAGATATCAGTGCATGTTACTCTTTATCTGAAAAAAAATTTTATGCCAGAATTTTTCTCAAACGTAGTTAATAATAGTTAATATAAGTCTTATCTGTACGGATACTGAGTGATGCCGTGATGGTTGTGACTGAGCTGTTCATGAAATCAATTTATAGTATTTTACTCAAGTTGGCAAGCTACGATTAAATAATTACTTGGCTCTATATATTAGCAGTTTTAAAAAGTTAAACTGTCCGACGATATTTTATCGTATAAATGATAAAAAACAAAGTGCTATAACTGAATACTGAGTAGAACAATATTGCTTCCATTTTCAAATTATAATGTCTTATTGGTCGTCAGGCAGGTGTGTAGCAAGAGCAAGTTAGGGGGTTAATGGACTAAAGACACCACCTCACTCACAAACCTTATGAATGTGAGAATGTTAGATAGATAGATAGAAATTTTATTTATACACGCTGAGCTCGTCAATCGAAGCTGATTTCCACGAGGGACGTGTGCCAAAAAAAAAAAGAAGATTTTTACATGTACACGATAATGACCTGAGCTATTTACAAAAGTTTTAAAAGATATAGAGTATTAAAATAGTAACATATTAATGTCTTAGTTTAAAGATAAAGAGCAGAGCCCAGCAAATAACTTTAAATCCAAACATATTAAAAGTAAAAAAATTATTAGCTAACGTTTCGTTGCGGTTTACAATACAACATCTTCAGAGCAATCTAATTGAATTTACAGGGTATGGTATATATATTTACAAAATAATGGTTTAATATTACAAAAACGGTTACATAGTTTGAAAGAACAAATGAATAGAAAGAAAGGAAAACAACTTATCAGTGACTAGTTAATAAGTAAAGATCAAGTATGGTTAGTATAGTTAAGGTTAATATTATACATAACTAAAATAACTCAAGAGGGGTAGATCTAATATTAGCATTAAGGACAGGGTTAAGTTGAGATATTAATAGGCTTTCACGGATAAGAAGATCCCACTCAGAAGTGCGTGATGATAGGATTTTGAAATCAGAAGCGGAGACTGGGTGTTTGTGCATGTGTTTGTGAGCGAGTATACTAGACATGGTTGAGATAGAGCGTTCTTTTCCAGTCAAAGGCGAGACTCTCATATGCTCTGAGATACGTGTGTGAATATGTTGGCGTGTTTGGCCAACATACAATGCGCTACAGCATTGACACGTGAACTGATACACAACATGTGATCTCAGGGCAATGGGAATCCTGTCTTTAAATGGAAAGAAACTTGAAAGGCGACAAGAGGGACGGAAAACAACACGTATGGAAATATGTGGATAAGCAGAAGCAAGAACTTTACTAAGTTGTGAACGGATATGTAGACCATGATGTCCAGTGAAAGGAAGGCAAAAGTAAACAATTTTCTTGGAACATGTATGGACCTTGTCCTTGGTGTTGTAAATCCGGTCAAGAAATGTCTTAATGCAACTATCTATAAGTGCTTTAGGATAACCATTGGAACAAAAGGTTTTCTTAAAATTTTCCATTTCAGACTGGAAAGATATGTAAGAAGAACAAATATTGAAATATCGAGATATAAGAGAGAAAAGGAGACCTTTTTTGTACATCATTGGAATAAAGCTATCAAAGTTTGTGAATAAGATATATTGAAGTGCATTTGTGATGGACTGAGGTCGTGAATGAGCCGTTTGAACGCATTACGTTAACATCAAGAGAAGGGAGCGAAGAATTGTTTTCAAGTTCATGTGTGAATTGAATATTTGAATGTTTGGAATTGAGATAAGAGAGGAAGGGAAGCACATGATCACGGGATTGAAAGATCAGAAAACAATCATCAACATAACGACGATAAAACAAAGGTTTAAAGTTAGAAGGGCAGTCAGCTAACCAAGATTTTTCATGGAATGATAGAAAGATGTTAGCAAACAGTGGACCAAGTGGTGAACCCATTGCAACACCATCAACCTGCTTATAAAGAGCACCATCAAATAAAAAATGACAATTCTTTACAGATAAGTTAAGAAGTCGAGTGAATTGATCAACTGTGAAACCGTGAGGTATTATAGAAACACTTATTAACAATTATACTAATAGTCTCATCTAAAGGTATGTTAGTAAAAAGTAACTTAACATCAAAGCTAGCCATTACAACATTATTAGTATTAATCTGCAGCTCACGTAATTCCTTAACAAACATAAATGTATCAGAAATAGTGTAAGAATTAGTGGAAAAAGGACGGAGAAGTGGTACAAGAAACTTAGCAAGTTTGTAAGCATAAGTTCCTATAGCAGAGATAATAGGCCTTAAAGGAAAATTAGGTTTATGAACTTTAGGTAAACCATATAGAATACCTGGCCGAGATCCAATGGGCATAAGTTCATCATGCTGTTGTTCAGATATAAGTTCTTCATTCTTGAGTTCATTAAGGAGTTTACGAACTTTGTCTTCACGTTTTACAGCATGATGAACTTACGCCCATTGGATCTCGGCCAGGTATTCTATATGGTTTACCTAAAATTCATAAACCTAATTTTCCTTTAAGGCCTATTATCTCTGCTATAGGAACTCATGCTTACAAACTTGCTAAGTTTCTTGTACCACTTCTCCGTCCTTTTTCCACTAATTCGTACACTGTTTCTGATACATTTATGTTTGTTAAGGAATTACGTGAGCTGCAGATTAATACTAACAAGACGCCTGCTCAGGCGTTCACACTGGCCTTAGCGGTTGGTAAAACAGTAAAATACCATCGCAATATTCTAAAAAATAGGTACGTAGTGCTTACATGTTGCATGCCATCAAAACCATGAAACCTCACGACTCAGAATACTATACAGAAATCATGGCCATCTCCATTGTTTTCTGTGTACGTGCTATTTGTCATGATTTGTCAGTCGGCAAGTACAGTAAACAGAAGCAGTTACCCCCTGGCACTGAACAAAGATACACAGAAGGTCGATTAGAGCATAGTCCAAAACATGGTCTGGAAACTCAGTAAACTTCAAAGCGGTTATAATGAGCTGGGATTTTACGTTGAGCCGTACCTTAAACCATGTACATCCTTTGTTTTAGGTTTATTAATATTTAACTAACATGGTTGAATGACTGAATTGAAACGTCGCTGTTGGATGATTCGTTCATTATACTGAAATACAATGTGTTCATAATTGACTGTGCACCGTGCACAAAACTGCATAAACGCAAAACAAAAAGATAGAACAAAGACTTTAGCGGTGTTTCCAAACCATGTTTTGAAAGACTGTAATTAGAGTAAACGCTGCCACGTCCCAACCAGTGCGCACCAAAGAGGCACGCCCCCCCCCCCTCCCGCTGGACGTCTATCATTTTGAATATTATAAGGGGGGTAAATGCCTCCCAAAAGCGCACCAGCCAGGACCATGACGTCAGCATTTTGATGATGAATTACGGTCACGCCAAAATCATTGGAAAACCATAAGAAAAACCAATAAATTGGGCTTCTGTATGACCGACCCTGTGCCCTGGTAATGATGCGCGACCGCTTATAACTTTTGGTACAACTGATCTGAAACTTAAAATATTGATTCAATAAGTTTAAGATCAATATATTGTTTGAAAAATAGCTATTATGTCAAAATTAGAAAACTTAAGATTCTCACGCGAATAAGCAATGTTTTTATGAGCGACTGTTCATCGTTAGTTGCCAACGACGGTAATATAAACAAGGTCAAGGCAGGTCAAGTTTGTATCGAAAGCGATTGACTGTTAGATTTTCTTTTATACTATTTTATAACTAAAAAATGTTATTTCCTACAAATTTAGCTTTATTGTAGCTTTAGTAAAGGTATAAAAAACCTGGAAACGGTGAATTACTATAGATCGAAAATAATTATTAAACTATGATTGAAATTATCGACGTAGAATGCTATATTTCGTTGTATTAAATTTCAATAGTGTATAAATAGTAATACATTTGACATCCGTAAGTACAATTTCTTATGCTGAATCGAACGGTGGTATTTTTATCCTTATTGCGCCATTAGACATTACAAATACAAAGACAAACGTAGTGCGAGTGATTTGTTATAAATAACAATACATACTGCGAGCGATTTGTCAATACAATTTCGCTTGATTTTCAAAGGCCATAAATCGCTAGAATACTGGTGTTCAGTAATACACTTGACATCCGTAAGTACAATTTCTTTATACGCTGAATCGTACGGTGTCGCTTTCTTCTCAAAATATAGGAATTGGTTTATAAATCATAGTGAGCATGTGTAATGTGATAGCTAAATTCACTGAGCTATAATATTACAGTAATATTATTATAGCTCAGGGGCTAAATTGCGCAATCCTGAGCCCACGATGCCGCAATGGAAAGTCACACTTGCGACAACAAAAAAAACCCCGAAAAAATGCCTCGCATTCCAGCGAGGGCAAATTATAACACTGGCTGCGGCCAGTGTAATAATGTTGTAATGGCTAGCTTTGATGTTAAGTCACTTTTTACTAACATACCTTTAGATGAGACTATTAGTATAATTGTTAATAAGTGTTTCTATAATACCTCACGGTTTCACAGTTGATCAATTCACTCGACTTCTTAACTTATCTGTAAAGAATTGTCATTTTTTATTTGATGGTGCTCTTTATAAGCAGGTTGATGGTGTTGCAATGGGTTCACCACTTGGTCCACTGTTTGCTAACATCTTTCTATCATTCCATGAAAAATCTTGGTTAGCTGACTGCCCTTCTAACTTTAAACCTTTGTTTTATCGTCGTTATGTTGATGATTGTTTTCTGATCTTTCAATCCCGTGATCATGTGCTTCCCTTCCTCTCTTATCTCAATTCCAAACATTCAAATATTCAATTCACACATGAACTTGAAAACAATTCTTCGCTCCCTTTTCTTGATGTTAACGTAATGCGTTCAAACGGCTCATTCACGACCTCAGTCCATCACAAATGCACTTCAATATATCTTATTCACAAACTTTGATAGCTTTATTCCAATGATGTACAAAAAAGGTCTCCTTTTCTCTCTTATATCTCGATATTTCAATATTTGTTCTTCTTACATATCTTTCCAGTCTGAAATGGAAAATTTTAAGAAAACCTTTTCTTCCAATGGTTATCCTAAAGCACTTATAGATAGTTGCATTAAGAAGTTTTTTAAGTTTAGATATAGGTAATGAGAACCATATTGGTGTCCTAGTAATAAATTTATGCCACAACAGTCCCTAAATGTTAGATAAAAATGTAGTGTGAAATATGATAGTATGAAGGCCTCGTGTTGTTGGCACAATGCGTGCTTATGAAAAATGTTTAATTTGATAAGCCTGAGAATAAAAAATAAAAAAAGCACTGGTATATGTATAAATGTGAACCTAAAAAATGTAAGTGTAGGTGTAGACTTGTGGAACAAAAAATGGAGATGCGTGTGTGAAATTGTAACGGTAAAATATCCTGTGGTGTAAAAATTTTTTTTTAGATCATACTCACGGAGTATGATCTCGCTGTACTAAAAAGCTTGTATGGAGGCATGTAAAATACATAAGGCGAGAGAAGGAGAAAATCATGTGTGTAAAATTCAGTATCCCTGTACGCGGCGTTTCGTCCTTCATGGACTCATCAGCAGGGATTGGGGTTGGTAATTGTGTTACAAGTTCATGTTCCAAGAAAATTGTTTACTTTTGCCTTTTTTCACTGGACATCATGGTCTACATATCCGTTCACAACTTAGTAAAGTTCTTGCTTCTGCTTATCCACATATTTCCATACGTGTTGTTTTCCGTCCCTCTTGTCGCCTTTCAAGTTTCTTTCCATTTAAAGACAGGATTCCCATTGCCCTGAGATCACATGTTGTGTATCAGTTCACGTGTCAATGCTGTAGCGCATTGTATGTTGGCCAAACACGCCGACACATTCACACACGTATCTCAGAGCATATGGGAGTCTCGCCTTTGACTGGAAAAGAACGCTCTATCTCAACCATGTCTAGTATACTTGCTCACAAACACATGCACAAACACCCAGTCTCCGCTTCTGATTTCAAAATCCTATCATCACGCACTTCTGAGTGGGATCTTCTTATTCGTGAAAGCCTATTAATATCTCAACTTAACCCTGTCCTTAATGCTAATATTAGATCTACCCCTCTTGAGTTATTTTAGTTATGTAATATTAACCTTAACTATACTAACCATACATTGATCTTTACTTATTAACTAGTCACTGATAAGTTGTTTTCCTTTCTTTCTATTCATTTGTTCTTTCAAACTATGTAACCGTTTTTGTAATATTAAACCATTATTTTGTAAATATATATACCATACCCTGTAAATTCATTTAGATTGCTCTGAAGATGTTGTATATTGTAAACAACAAAACGTTAGCAAATAAATTTTTTACTTTTATTATGTTTGGATTTAAAGTTATTTGCTGGGCTCTGCTCTTTATCTTTAAACTAAGATTTCCGCCTGGTGTATCAATTGCCACAATATTAATGTCTAATGAGAAAGTTGGCAGACTATTTACAGTTTATCATAAATGCATGTGAGCAGCGATTTTATTTTGAAAGGAAAAAAGTGATTTGCTTTCCCTAATTTCTTTTGGAACAGAATTCCAAAGTTTAGCTATAACATGAAACTATTTTTCATCTACTTACATCATTTTTGCTTTAGCTTTCTTCCTTAATGTTTTGAGTGGTTCCCAACCCAATTCACGCAAAGCAATAGAATGATTTACGTCATTACTCATATTCAAGAATTTGATGATCAACAGTATCAAATGTTTTTTTTTAAATCAATTAAAACTACTAGGTTAAACATTTTTCTGTCTAGATTCACATACCAATCATTGGTACAGTCCAGTAATGCAGTAGCTGTGGAGTGAAATTTTCGAAAACCAAATTGAGAATCACTAAGAAGTTCAAATTTTGTTAAATAGTTATACAGTTGATCATATAGAATTCGTTGCATAATTTTGCTAATGGCCGGCAAAACTGATATTGGTCTATAGTTTCCTGGAATATTTCGTTGCCATTTTTATACAGAGGTACTACTTTAGCCATTTTCCATTCATCAGGAAAAGAAGACAGAGTAATAGCCTGATTAAAAATAAGTGTCAGTGAATCTGAAATGACAGATGCAGCTTTTTAAATAATTTTACAAGAAATCTTGTCAATGCCAGTGGCTTTATTGCTGGAAAGCCCAAGCAAAAGACGACAGACATGACTGACTGTAATAGGTTGGAATGCAGCAAACTCTGGTGTATCATTTTTAACATACGTTTCAAAATTGTAATCTAAAGAATCAATTTTGCTAGCTAAATCAAGGCCAATGTTTGAAAAATAATCATTAAATCGAATAAATCCCTCCGCAATATCTTTGGGACTTGTTAAATTGTTTTGATCTAGATTTAGTTCATTTGCCACTGTTGGTTTGTTTTGCCTGCCTAATAAGTTGTTAATACTTTTCCAAGCTCTTTTAGGATCGAATTTTTGACCAGCTATTTTCGTGGAATAGTAATTTTTCTTGATATTCCTTAATTCTATATTTACTTTATTTCTAGTTGTTTGATAATTTAACCAATCATTTTCTAGGTTTGTTAAAATGGCTTTTCGTTTTAACTTGCCCTTGCACATATAAGCTTCTTTATATCGCTTGTAATCCAAGGTCTTTTTTTATCTGATTTTTTTTGTGTTTAAGTGGAGCATGCTTATCTAGGACCTCTAAAAATAAATTTTTCCAAATTTCCCACATGGCATTTGGATCTTCTGCAAAAAAATACACATATTCCCAGTGCTGTTTCAGCAGTTCTGCAACAAATTTTTCCTCATAAAAATTTTTCATGTTTTTACTGGCTCAACAGTATTTTAATCTTGTTTTCTTACAACAGAAATTTTCCTAATTTCTAATACTAAACTATGATCGCTTAATACCTGTGTGAATGATACCAGAATCAGAAATTTTCTCTGGTGTGTTAGTAACAATATGATGGTTGTCATAGTTATTCGAGTAGCTTCGTCTATCACTATCAGTTGTGATAACTGATATAATTCGAATAATGACTTAATTTTCTTTGTTGGGGTGTTAGAATCTTTATCTGTTTTTAGCATATCACAGTTCACCAAGTACATACATTTGTTTATGTTCATTATCAATAGCTTTAATCAATTTTTCAAGGTCAAAGAATTCTGATGAGGCACTGGGTGGTCTCCTAAACTGTTGTAACCGGAAATGGCTTGCTATGTGGCTTAATAATTTCAATACAAACAGCTTCTACTTCAGAGGGAACTAGATCATCTCTTATTTTGTAGTTGATAGAGCTACGCAAGTAGAAACAAACTCCACAACCATTTCTTGATTTATCTTTTCTAACAACATCATAACCATCTAGGTTAACCATATTATCTGTTATATTTGCATCAAGTCGTGTCTCATTAAAAGCAATCAGATCAGTGAACTTATTTGACATTGAAAAATTAATTTCATCTATTTTTTTAGGTAAACTAACAAAATTTAAAAAAGCCATTTTAAAACTTCTTTCATTTGGAATTGAGCTGAGGGTTTTCATAAAATCGCTACTCACATTGTTGCCTAAAAAATCTAGTGTAGCTTCTGTTTCAACATTTGTTTCAAACGACGCAGATAGATTGTCCAGTCTTTCTGGCGACCATAAGTTGGTCGAATAAAATGGTTGCCATTATGGCTTGAAGCCCTGTTGGTGTTTCCCATTCTGTTTGATTTTAGGAAAGTACAAAATGCACTTCCTAAGGCTCGATCTGCCATACGGTTTAGATGAAGCTTAGAGCCATTTAATAAGGACTTATCTATGCAGTCATTATTGATAAAGGAACTTATTGCCACAGCGATAAGAGTTTTTATTGCTTCCCGGAATAATTTATGGTTGAAATTAATTATGCGAAATAAGTAATTTGCGCGCGCAAGTTAATTTAGGTATAGTCACGTGACTGGAAATTTCGGTATTTATCAGTGGTGAAGCGGGCTATCTGTCCTTTCCTATTCCACGAGGCCTGCAGTTCACATCAAGAAATTGGATAGAAGAGAATTATCTTCTGTATCTGGTAAATATCTCTTACTTATGCATAATAATTAATAATATATTGGATACCAAGGACATTTCCATTTTGCTTGCGACATATGGATATGTATGGGACTTTACTTACAAACCAGACTGCGGTGTTGGCCATTTCGGGTTCGCAAAAGTTAGAAACTCGAAGTGCGTGTGCGCAAAACAGTTCCCAAGTGTGCATCAAGATGCAGTCAAGGGCGCAAATGTAGCAAGATACATGTTAAAAACAACGAAAATTAGAGATTACAGGGCAGATTAAATGGCGAAAATTGTTATAAAGTGCTAAATTTCTGCCTAAAAAATATCGAGTGCGACGTTGACTGACTCTGCAGTCTGGTTTACAATGACTCGCATATTCATGACTTTCAGTCGCAGTCTACAGGGGTAACTACAGTACACTCTAAATTGAATAAATGTGAACTTTAGGAATTTATTAGCCAGCCCCTAGTCTTCCGATTTATAAAATGGGAGCTAAATTTTTGGGAGATATCTACCCTCAGTGTGTAATAGATAGTTTTGCTCACACAGCTACTCGTGGTCGTGATTCTACAAGCGTAGAAGATCAATACTGGGCTCCTTGCGATTTTGGGGCGGCGGCGCGACGGTGACAACACACTCCTTCAAATAAATGGTAGTAAAAATAATTCGACGCGTATTATCAGTCGTATGAATTTAATACAGTCTTCAGAGGCTCAGAGCACAACACTCCGTTACGAGTAACCTTAACTATTTATACAGAATACCTATATAAAGTGATAATTATTAACAACACGATTTAACAGAGAGACTAGACAAGGGACGACATGAATGACATTTAACATGGGTTTTATGACTGGGTATAGTTCGGCTGAACCTGGTTTGAAATTGCACTTGTTGCGGCTTGAAATGCAGCCGTTGCATCAAGACGTAAAATCTCTGATTTGGCGTAGTAATTACAGAGCGAAGACAAATCTAAATTATTCATATATTGTGATTATTCCATTCTCTCAATGATTTATTGTATTGGAGGCTGTTGCTGTCGCGTTGCCGTCCTGGGTCGTAGGGTCTCTAATGCGAAAGCTCAGCGTCTTTGACTTGTGCAAGCTCTGCGTTTAGTATAAACGTACTATATGTAGCATATACATTGCGCTGTTGCGTGACTAAAATTTTCCGTGGCTTTTCAAAGCGAAATAATCCCACTTGATAATGACATTAACAGGATATTAAATCCCTACAGCGTCAATTATCGATTAATTATAGCCTACTGCTGACACATTATGTCCAGTCCTCGCGATTGCATATATTTTACAGATGTTAATTTCTTTACTATACCTTACGAGGCAGATTATAATCTGGGGGCATGCATGTCTGTGCTCTTCACTATATTTGTATGATATAGTGGGTATTTGTGCTAATTTTATGTTAGGGGTCAGAATTGTATACGTATATGTTACCATCATTATGTTTGTACATATGTTATCATGAATATGCTAACAATAGCATTTGCGGTGTTGTTGCTGCTAACTATAGCATATTGTGCTATTGCTATTCGGGTTTATTAGCTTATTAGCAATATTCCCGTTGTTACCGTTTCATGTTATTGAAGTCATTTCATGTTTTATGGGCTATAGAGCAACTTGGCTGTTTTCAGATGCCCACGTTGAGATTTCAACTTTGCCCTTGGGTTTTTTGCTACACAGAACTTTTTCATGAATTTGTGGCATTTATATATACGATTGTTATAACTTTGTATTGTTTTGTGTATATACGTGTCAAAGTTGTGTTTTAAACATTGTACGTGTGCGTATATATATTCTGCCCTTGTTCTTGTGTCAAATACCCACAGTTGAAATCAATATATTATGGGATGGTGCGGCTGCATGGTTGTTTTCAGATTGCCCGAATATTTATAATTTGCAGCATTGTATAGATGGAATATTCAATTTGCGGCTACCTCCGATGTATGCCATTGTGATTATTCCCCGCTGCTTCGTGTTTTGTATGTTCCTCTGTAAATTTCATGTGTTATGGGCTAGAGCACTAGCTGTTTTCAGATGCCCACGTTGAGATTTCAACATTGGGTTTTTCCTTCACAGGACGTTTTCATGAATTTCTGGCATTTATATACAGATATATGTTCATGTTCTCATTCGGCAGTCTGTTTTGTATACGTGGCTGTTACGGCTGTTCTCGTCTAAACTTATGTTGTGTCACTGTGACCGTATATAATTTGCTACTGTCCCTGTGTTAGGAAAAATGCATGTCTACGTGGGATAGAGCGATTATCGTTTTCAGATGCCCACAGTTGAAATCAATATATTGTGGGACGGTGCAGCTAGTTGTTTTCCGATTGCCCGAATATTTATATATTTTGCAGCATTGTATAAATGGAATATTCAATGTGCGGCTACCTCCGATGTATGCCATG
>CACRXK020009202.1:0-19511 GCA_902702795.2 Paramuricea clavata
GAATCTTCGCCCTATCAGTAATCTGACATTTACATCTAAATTAACAGAACGTGCTGTTTTTAATCAGACAAATGACTACTTGAATTTATACCAACTTTATCCAAAGGCACAATCGGCTTATCGCAAGTATCATAGTACGGAAACGGCCTTACTACGTGTTAAGCATGATATTTTAATGAACATGAACCGTCAGCATGTTACCTTACTCGTAATTTTGGATCTGAGCGCTGCATTTGACACTGTCGACCATCATATAATGCTCGAACGACTGAAATCCAGTTTTGGCATCCAAGACCAAGTACTTAAATGGTTTACCTCCTATCTTTCTAACCGTTCGCAATTCATCTCTGTAAATGCTGGTACATCTAAGCGTTTTGAACTAAAAAATGGCGTACCTCAAGGATCGTGTCTTGGCCCACTTCTGTTTGTTTTATACGTGTCCAAATTATTCAAGATTTTGGAAAGTCACTTACCCGATGCCCATGCTTTCGCCGATGACAATCAACTGTACGTTTCATTTCAACCAGATTCAATGTCTGAACAACTGTCTGCGGTTACTGTCATGGAAAATTGTATTGATGATATTAAAACATAGATGCTAAACTCAAACTTAACGACGGTAAGACTACTTTATTATTGGTACACGACAACAGCTCGAAAAAGTCAATTTTGATACTTTGCGTATTGGCGATTCTTATGTCACAGCGTCTAGTGAAGCTAAAGATCTAGGATTTTGGCTTGATTCCCAAATGAAATGTGATACCAATGTGAACAGATCCTGCAAGGCGGCGTTTTTCCACCTATTCAACATCAGGAGGATAAGAAAGTTCCTGACACATGAAACCGCTCAAATACTAATTAATTCATTTGTGACAAGTCGTTTAGACTATTGTAACAGTTTGTACTATGGTTTGCCTGCGAATCAGCTTAACAAATTTCAACGTGTGCAGAATGCAGCAGCGAGATTAATATGTAACGTGTCACGGTTTGATCATATAACTTTGATTGATTTACATTGGCTTCCAGTAAAGTTTAGAATAGATTTCAAAATTCTACTGATTGTTTTTAAAGCACTTCATGGATTGGCACCTGACTATATCTCTGAGCTTATAACTATCAAACCTCCATCGTCTTATAGCATGAGATCGAATTCGAAACTCTTGCTCCAGAAGACTACCCTCAAAACGTTACCGACTCTTGGTGATCGTTCGTTTGGATGTGCAGCGCCAAACTTGTGGAATGATTTACCTTCACGCATTCAGCAAGGTGATTCCATTGGGAGCTTCAAGAAACTCTTAAAGACACACTTATTTAGGAAAGCTTATTATAATATTTAATAACAAAATAATGTGATTTTATCAATAATAATATATCTTTTACGAAACTAATAGTATATTTACTCTATACTGATTATGAATGAATAGTCTGGATTGTCTTAACTAGCCTATCTTTTATCTTTCATGTAAATATTTAGATTTTGTTTTTATATTATTGTTATGCGCATGTGAGCATGTTTGAATGGAACGTAAGTTGCGCAATAGAAATTAAATTATTATTATTATTAAGACTCCTGTTTCTTCACTTTACATGATATGAAGTCGAAATTTATTGGACGCATTGACAATGCTCTCCTGAACATTCTACTTTTGTGTTGAAAGTCTGTTACCATGGCAACAGCATGCTTAGAATAAAGTTCAAAATGTTGTCTTTTTCAGGCCATTTTAAAAATTCCCCTTTTTAATTTTTTTTTAAAACTTTGCACAAAAGATAATACTGATGTGTTTTTTTTTTCAAGTTTAATAATTTATATCGATACGTTTCTTAGAAAATTTAAAAAACGTCAAAAATCAATATTAAACATTTTCCCTTCGATAGAATTTTAAGGAAAAAAGGATATTGCACTTGTTCTGCCGATATTAAGAAATGTGCAAAGTTTTAAAAACATTTACCGAAGGAAAAGGGAGAAATTTAGGTTTAATATTGGCATTTTTTTGTACATGCATTTCGTAAACAACAAGGCATGCATGGTTTTTTAAAATTACAAAATAGTAAATTATGTTTGATTTTACTGTTTTACTGTGTCGGTTAATGGTCAACTGAGCGTGGATTATTACATGTAAAATTGGCAGATATATTTAGGTAATTACTGGTTATGACTTGTTGGTATTAATTTGAAAATGTTTGTCAAAATTCGTCCCATGCGAGTTGTTACTATCGTGCGATGTTTTCGCAAAACGCTCGTTCAAATTTCAGTTTTTATTTAAGTCACCTTTATTGTCATAAGTACTGCTAGATTGTGCAGAAAACATTGGAAATACTTGAGGAAACTTTATATCATGCATATCCCAATGTTCGCGATGCGACCCTGGCGTACGGCGGTCAAAAACGTCCAGAATACTGCTTGAAAAAAAAAATTACATTATCTTCTTCTAAAACATCACATCCAAGTATCGTTGTGGATTTTAGAACTCTTTTTGTGTTTTTAACTGAAGCTTTGGTTCACACATTTGTTTCAAAAAAGAGTTCCATATAAAACACAACGTTCGTTCGTTTTTCAGTCACACGAGTTTTATAACACGCGTAGTTTACATTTATACGAAGAACGTAACCCCCGGGAATAAAACCCTTTTACGTTTCTCTCTTACCGATTTAATTGCATCCCTGCCTTTCCTCTACTGCAACCCGTATTCACATGCTACTATTCTCGCCTCTCAATTATCCCACTCTTGCAACTTACACTGTCTTGCTAACCCTTCATCTTCTTTCCCCATCCGACATGGTATTCTCTACTGATACCACAGCCTTCCGTTTATCACCAAGTGGTTGTTGGCTCTTTATATCTCTAACTTTCCTTCCAAGTTTGAACGCCCTTGCGAACCGATGTTTCCTATATAGCTAGCCTCTTGAATATCCTATATGAACGATAACCCTCGTATATAGGATATACTGATAGCCCCTCTATACTCTTCTTTCACTTCTGCCGATTCTCGTGTTTCTTTCTCTTTACACTCCTGCATATACTTTCTAACCTTCCCTTTCTCATAGTCATTCGTTTGTGACCAACAGCAATTCCTGTCCCAAATGCTGTTTATTTAGCTTTGCCAACTAGGGCAGGGTCACCACAACAGCATATGCCAATTACTGTGGGCCCTTTTTACCTAACCCACCCTGTCAACTTTCCCTGTGGGAGGAAACCGGAGTACCCGGGGAAAACCCACGGCTTTCGGCAGAGCGTTGACCTTTACTCTTTTCACATGGGGACTGGGTTCGAGTCGCACTGAGAAGGTACTTAGTGAGACTCGAACCTGCAGCCTCAGAGGTGAAAGGCAAGTGCGCTAACCACTTGGCCACCGAAGCCCCTTGGCCACCGAAGCCCCTTGGCCACCGAAGCCCCTTGGCCACCGAAGCCCCTGTTGGTCATATAAGGGCCCTGCTCTGTCTGCAAATCCTTCTATGATGCCTTTCTTCATAGAGAAAGCATTAATGTTAGTGTGTGCACCTTTTCGTATAACCAACCATACACTCGACCTGCTTCGTCTTCCTATCAACATTCTGCTTCAAATTTCACACCGGTAAAATGTCTCCTTCTTGCTCTTCCTTTGGAAACTGAATTATTTCTTTTCAAGTATTCCTTTCGAATGTTCCTTCTTACACTTCAATTCGCTGTCGTCGGCATGCCAATACCACTGATATAAAGGGTACGGTGAGGTATTCATTGCTCGAATCTGAAACTATTCCATGTAAATGATCGCAATCTCACCCGTTGTCCTGAGACCTGGACCATTTTCCAGGATATAATGCTTTCCATTATATTCAGAGTATATTAAGTTTTAACTTAATAAAAACATTCACTTTAGCAATCCCATGATCGAATCAACGCTCAACTCCGTTACTTTTTTCTTCAGTGTTTTATTTTCTCTCAATAATCCTTCTACAAGTTCCAATGCTTTATTTATCGGAATTGATGGGTAATGGTTATGTACATCATAGCTAACGATTCAATACTCCATTCCAATCTCCAGTTTTTGACTTTCATTTTTAATTCTCTCGAATTCCTTACGAAAAGGTCACTCATTAAAATAGGTATATTAGGAATCTTGAAATCCTTTCGAATGGCGATCCCATAGTCGAAGCTACCCCTCTCAATGTCACCCTGTCTTTGTGAATCTTTGGTAAACCTGACAATCTCGAGGCATGGCAGTCTTTCGGTTTCAAATAATTAATTCGACAATTCCTCCGACAATTTATTCTTTTCCACAATCTTTCCAATAATCCTTGCCATTCACTAAAACTGCCGAAAACATTGCAAATGTAAAAAACTATACCTTTATATGACCCTGGAATTTTAATAATAATCTAAATCAAATAATAAATAATACTGTATTAACATCGATGCATGGTTTTATATTTTAACGCGTTTTTGCCACGTACAGTATTTGCTCAATATTTTTATGTAAATATTGGAAATTTTTCTTTCTACTTTTTGCATTTATAACTCATCGTTTTGAGTTTAGTAAAAATTCATTTAGATACTTAGATTGCACATGTTAATGCATAATAAATGCCTGCCAAGAAAAAAACAAGAGTGCGTAAACACAATTAAATTGAATTTTTAATTACCAGGCGCACAAAATTATGTGCTTATTAATTAACAATATGCAATAGGATGGCGCATAATTAGCTAAGCCTGAGCAACCCGAAGTGTCCTATATACAATGCAATTATCCCCGAGCCAGCGGCGCGGAGCGCCGTTCCGGCCGTAAGCCCGGGGCGAGGGTACTAATTCCGTCCGGCTATTTACACCTGGGGAAGCGAAAGCATTAGCGAAGTCTAAAGTTCATCAATGATCGCGGGCGTGGCTCACCAACGAAGTTTCGGTGGGTGGTCATCCTCACTGATCTCAAAAATATGACTGTTTGCCAGGGGTGGAATAAACAAGATTTCAATTTTCAAAAGCATATATTTCGAAAATCTCGTTTCACACAATGAGCTTTGAAGCAGTTTTGTTTGAAGAAATGAAAATAATTGATTTACTGTGGAAAATCGTGGAATATAGGGCAAGTTTGCTTTGAATGTTTAATGTTTATGAATTTTGTTGCTTTAATTTTTTGCGTATAAAAACATGCACTGCTTTCCTTTTCAATGGCAATGAAGCTGTATTAAAGCTTGCTAAATTACCCTGTTTAATTTAGGAAAAAAGGTAAAATGTAAAGGAAATGCAAATTAATTTGAAAACCGAACTGAAATTACTCAACAATTTCAACTTATTTTGTTTTATAAAGTAAAAACAGTTTATCGGAAAAAGCAGTTTATAGTTTAATATTAAAATGAACATTTCAAAACATTTTACGAAGCGATTCAGGTTAAATTTTACATTAAATCAAAACTCACAAAATGCAGAACAACATACCTACAGTACACATTTCGGAAATTTATTGTTATATAGTTAAAAGCAATAATCTTTCAACTATTTTTGGCGTGTTGTACAAAAAATATAATAAAAATTAAATTTATCGTGTTGCCATGGCAACACTGACGTAAACGCGAGCCTGCGTTCAGGGTTAATTGATCAACTACTAATACTTCATGCAACATCAATGTTTGGAAAATACATGCGAGGGGTTGCTGCATGCATGTATTTCTAGTATTTGCAGAAAGGAAAGTTAGCTCTCTTTAGTTTTGGGTTATTAGATTAAGCGCATGTTCTTACCAGAAGTAATAGTCCATACAACTCTCACTAACAGACTCGCGTTCAAAAAGCATGGTTAATTCACTCAGTAAAGGGAACGGAAAGTGAAAGGAAAATCTCTTCTCCTCGTTTGCGAGTAAACTGTTGGGCCTACATCACGTACAATCTGCAGAAATGATTCGACACTTTCCCCCGTTAAATTCCAAAACAGACATTGCTCTAATTCATTGAAAAAGTCGCGACCATAGCATGAACACCGAACGCACAAGATTGGGAAACAATACTCCCTCCATACGTGTCTTTGATGTTTGCTTGGGGGCATGCTGTTGTCAGGAATAATAATTTGCAGAAACTTTCAAGTAATAACTCGCGGTTAAAGGCCATGTTACACGGTGCAATTTTTCTTGCTACTTGCAATGCAATTCTACTCTTGAGAGATGTTAATTAGTGAAATCAGGGAAGAATTTGAGAAAACATCAGCGGAGTGTAATGAAAACTGGAATTTGGCAATTTTACATCTCTCAAGAGTAGAATTGCATTGCAAGTTGCAAGAAAAATTGCACCGTGTAACATGGCCTTAACAGTGCATGGTTTATTTCATCATTCTTCTTCTAACAATTCAATGCCTCCACTCAGCACAGGTATATGCACGGAGAATAAAATGTTACCCAAAATTGCTAAACACTGCAGAGCGGTTGCAATCACAGTAAATCGCCTACCATGGCTACGGTTGAAATGATTTAAAAAACACGTATATTTGCATAAATAAAGTAAATATACCAACGTAAAATGTCGTGTTTTGTGATTGACTTCATGAAAAATATAGTGATCAGTGTTTATCATAACTCGTTCTTTAGAAAGGTAATTTCTATAGTTCATTGTCTATAATTTTATTGTTATGATAAACCAATCACAAAGCCATGTTCGTATAGGTTGGACCCAATGTAGCTACATTATTAAGTTAACTGAATATTCGTTCGCTAACGTCGAGTTGTGCATGTCAACTATTAAGACAATAGATAATGAGATGATAAACCTCATTAAGCTTCATTATCTATTGTTTGACCGAAATTCGACATATAAAACAGGCCTAACACGCAGATGCCTGCACATAGTAGGTGACTACCTACCTACGCAACGTATGACTTGCACTCATTAAGCCTCGTTTTTGTTGATTAGGTGATACCTTATAGGTCTTGGATGTCGATGAGAGATAGATATCTAAAACACATCAAGCCTAAAAGACTGCAACGTTCAAAACGTCGTGACAATGAACCTACTAATAACAATGGTAAGACAGGTTTAGATCGCGAATCCACCTGCAAATTACAGTAAACACTATAAGCTATAATGAGCATGTTTTTTATTGGCGCCCTCAAACAAATACTAATCAGTGTTTGTGACACATTCTTTAGAAAATGTATTCTTTAGTTTTTATTGCGATTCATTGTTGTTACCAACCAATCGCAGAACCTGTTCTTATGGCCTCGTGGTGCCCCGCAAATTTGCCGGATGAGGGCGGAATTCCCGCGGTGGGTATAAGTACCCAATGCGATGGATGATATAATAGTTATACCATCCGGTATAGAAATCTGGAGCTTCTATTATAAAAACCTAACGTGGCTATTCTCAGGAAATATTGTGGGGACATTTTTAGGGTACCCTATATTAAACTAAAATTAAAGAATTAGACAAGCTGAAAATACAGACATCACCAGCGGCGACTTGTTAATAGCGTGTAAAAATAACTGAAAACAGGCAATTTGGTTAAAATACCGGAATATGATATGAATTACAAAGCAGCTTGGCTTATAGTGGTATATAAATTGACCGCCAACTTGAATTTGGGACATTCAATACAATCGTGTAATATTCAGGGGTATTTTGCGGGGGTGGGGGAATAGGGGGATTCCCCCCGAAATCTGAAAATAGCTAAATTTTGGGGAGGGGCGGAGCATTTCCACCCAAAATGGAATATGAACATCATTAATATTAAACTGGTAAGTGATAAGGCATAACCTTGAGTATAAAAATGGGTAATCACTTGGAGGTGCAGTTGGTGAACCCAGACATCATTTCTATCCCCTCTCTTGGAAATAGGTGAGGGTAGGTCTGGGTTTGTGAGTATAGGAGGGGAAATCCCCACCCCCCCCCAATAAAAAAAAAACCTGAGATTTTTTTTTGGGGAGGGAGCTCCCACCCAAGTCCCAAAACCTAAAATACCCCTAAATATTAATCCTTTGACTACTCTGGTTGACAGATTTACAGCATAGAATGAAATGTAAAATCTTCGATAATGACTCGGAAGACGATAGAAGCGTCTGTACGTCAACAACTGACGGAGATCTTAATGAGAACATTCCAAAGTCGCCCAGTTTAGAAAAAGGATGTACTCGATCAGAAGGTCAAATACCAGACGCGTGTAAAGAAATTAGACCAACTGAAACCGGAAATGACGACGATGTTTGTTCCACAAGTGAAAGCAAGAGTGATTTATCATATGCGGCACTTTCGCCATTCGACAGACGTCTGCTTGTTGTAGTTAAAAAAGGGCTTGAACAACGTAGTAGATTGCAGGAATTAAGGGAACAGGAGGAATTGAGGCAAAAGAAGGAAATAAGGGGGAAAGCTGGAATGAAAGAAAAAGCGGAAATGCTGACAGAACAAACAGAATGTTCCAACGTTGTCACAGGTTTGAATTTACATGTATTGTTTAAGTGCCCCTAACGCCAAAATTCTTATTGTCTCATTGGAAAGAATATTTCGTACTGAAGAGGAACCACCACTTTCAGATTTTCCTCGATTTTGAGTTATTTCGGTTTCTATTATATGCAAATTACCTTCAATTACGTTACACGTGCATTCTGTTGAATTTGAAGTATATTTAACAGTTATTCTACGACGAGAGTGAGTGGAATAACTATTCGACGAGAGTGAGTGGAATAACTGTTTTATTATATACAGAAGGTCTGAATTCAAAGACTTTGCTTTTCCGTTATTTTCAATATTTTTCTATTTTGTTTTTATCTTCGCTTTTTCGGCCGATTATTTTTTCAATTGTTTCTTCCTGTAAAGGCTATAAAAAGCGAACAACTTGCCGTTTTCTCGTTCGCAAAACGTCGGAAATTCAGTTTGAGCAGCCATTTTGTTTTTCTCTGCTAGCAGGATATGAGCTAATATCCTGCTAGTAAAGAACCAATCAGATTGCAGATTACCTCATATCCAGACCTTGTGTATATAATAAAGAAGTATATTCTGTACTTTCAATTGAAATCTTTTTATCGTTCATTATCAAATGAACAAAATGTGTAAATAAAGAATGTGTGCCTCTTGTATTACTGTCGATGCAATGGAAGTGTTGATAAAATATTGCACCAATTCCTTTCCTCAAGTTGATCAGTTCATTTGATAGAAAATTGATCAACTTCCTGTTACTTTTAAATGAACCAATTAGATTTCGTTTCAGAACCGATTGACCAATAGGCAACGCACAGGAAGTAAAAAGAAATTTGAATTCGTATGAATTGATCAACTTGAGGAAATGAATTCATGCATTATTTTATCAACACTTCCATTGCATCGACAGTAAACACCAAATGTGGATAATTTTTGGTGTTTTCAAGTCTAAGATGTTTCCAAAGTGTAATCCATGACACCACTTTTATACACTTACTTCATAGATCAACTGAATGTTAGCGACCAGGAACTAGCAGTCTTAAAAATGGTTGTAAGTACCAATACTGTAAACAGATGTATAGCAGAACATGCGTTTCAATTTGTTAATGTTTGCGACTATAGTCAGTTATTTGTGGCTATTCTCCTGCTGCCAATTGCGTATAGACTAACGAAATGCAGTATCGATACTGAAATAAAGTATATACATGGGTGTAGAAGTGGTGGTGGTGGGGGGGGAGAGGGGAGGTTGCTCAGGGAAGCTCATAAAAGCTGAGCCCGCCCCCCCCTCTCCTTGTTAAAAATGTCATGCTGATTTGGGGAGCTAACCTCCTAAGAGGTAACCTGAAAAGTTCTTTGCAACCGTTGCTGCAGTGTTGATTTGATGCGGTAATGATGTTAGCAATCTGTACTTGATTACTATGATTATACTATTCTTTGTTTGCAATCACGTGGCTTTTCATCCACATGATGGGCAATCGGACAACTTGTGGACGAATATGAAATAGCTTCGGTATATCGGAATCCTTTATTTTACGTTCTTTCGTAAGTCCTTTCCTTTCATATTTATCATGTTGGCCCTTCCATGCCTTGTTACTCTCACGTCTTGTCACCTCGCCTCCTTTTAGTGCCCCTGTTATCAATTTAGTTCTACATCACTGAGTATATGTATCCAGACAGTGTAAAAATTACCTAAAATAGTAATGAGTAAAAATTACAATTACATCTCTGATAAAGTAATTATATTAGAAAAATTACAAATTATGTACTTTCAAATGTACTGAATTACAAATTCCCAGATTACTTTTTATTTAGGTATCAATAAAATTGGATAAATTACTCAGTTTTGCTGAAATTATTCAACTTCAATTAGGAATGCCAATCAGGATTGATTAGAATTTGGTCCCCATTAGCAAGCTTCATTTCTCCCTTTCGTTTCACTGAATTTATCCCGCAGTGCCCCCTCGCTCTATTCTTTCATAATTTCTATGGATATAACGGCACTAGCCTATATATACAACACTCTGGCATTCGTCTTGTGTAATATTTTGTATAAATGACCAACATATATGCCATATACATCAATATTTGACTTGTTTAAGCCGTCGAATTAGGTTCAATTTATTTATTTACGGGCATCTTTTGAGCAAAATTCAAAACATTTCCCTCCTTATTTTGTTGTCAAACCATCGAATCATGACAATATAGCGAAGTAGTATCGAGAGTGACGTCATGATCAAATATCTCCCTCCTCGCTCAACGAATTTTTCTCTTCAATGCATGCGCTGCGCGGTCTTTTAATCGAAAAAGTCGTTCAATTACAACATCGGCCTCGGACCATATGCAGCAGTGCGCTTTGTGATCAATTTTAAGAGTAAATTACTTTGAATATGCAGTTTTCCAGAGTAAAGAAGACAGATACGAACAATTCACAGTTTCTATACAGGACTTTGAAAATTATTGTCAGAATTTACTCTTAAAGTTTATGACAAAGCGTATACTGCTGTGTTCCCTTGCTCTGAGGTCAAATTATTGTTATTAAAAATGCCCATCGTATCATAATTTTTGAATTTGTTATAGAGTTTGATCAGGACTAAAACGAAGGCTTCTTTGCCTCAAATCTTCTTCGGTTTGTTCCGAACTAATGCTAATGTGGAGGATACAGTAACGTTTCTTGATAATAAAGAAACCAAGAACGGTAAGTACAATAAAAATTCAATGTTTACTTCAGTTACTTGCTAAAAGTTTGAATAGAAGCCAGAAAGTTTTATTCCATTACAGACTTTTCCAATAAGTTGGTACATGTTCAACTGTGCAATTAGTTTAAGAGGAGAATCTTTTGTATGTTACGCAACACGAGCTCAAAACTAATGGATATACTTTTCCACTTGGTTATATCATGGATAATAAAATAAATGGATAGGACTCTAGCTGACGTAAGCAAAAACAACCTGGTTGCAATCTGTGACGTCACGCGTATTGCAAAGGCATTTTTGTTGTTTCGCTATACTTTCCGCTTTAAAAGAGTAATATTGAAGCATAAACTGGTCTAATTGTTTTAAAAACATGCCTAAGCCACGACAAAGTATTCAAGGTAAATGTTTTTCGTCTTTGTTTTGTATTTTTTCACATTTGTAGCTACGAAATTGGCGTCCCCAATTTTAACGAAATTTGGGATGCATTTTTCACTGTTTAGTGCTTGAAATATTTGCTAAAAATTGACTGGGAATACTTAGAGATTTCATCGTAGAATGGCGTAGTTATATTCACTTGCTTTTTTACTAAAATGTTTAGCTGTATTATTGCTAAACATGCCGTTTTTGAGAATTTGGTTTGCAACTAGGTTTCAACATCCAATCACGCCATCAGCTCATTGAAAACATTAGGTTACGTCAGCTAGTTTCCTATCCATTTATTTTATTATCCATGGTTATATGACTATATTCAATTTTTTAAATTTTTGATATACGTTTCTCAAGCGGCAAACAAGTTTAAAAAGTATGTTTAGTGCTTTATCTGTAAAATTATGTTAAAATGAAGAGATTTTAGATGGCACGCCAAAGAGAAAATGATGTCCAAAATTCAGTAAGTTTTGATAACTGTATTTAAATTGACAATATTTAACTATGAAGAGAACTTATCTCGCTTTGGCTTGTCCACCTTGCGTTGTAGACGTCGCGCCCACTGTCTAAAACTTTTTAATTCAATTTCTAGTCCCTCTCACAAATTGTATAACCTTTTAACTCCAAAACATCAGCCTAAAAAACAATTTATGATGTGTTCGCTGTTTTAACATTCCGCTTTGTAACACTGATCGCTTTAATAAATCCTTCATTCCTTCTATGTCCAAGTTTGTAAATTACCATTAGTTTTTAACCTTTAAGTTTACTAATAATATAATATTAATCTGTTATCTTTGTAAATAAATTAACATAATAATCTTTGTAAATACTCGATTCAGCCATTGGGCTGCTATATAGTTTGATTTTAATAAACAATCTATTTATCATGCCTCCTGATGTTGTGAACCATCGTGCACAAGTTATCCATTGGGTTGAGTTCAGGACTTTTTCCCAACACGGTTGTTGGTTTTCAAAAGCATTCCTTCCCATTGGGTGACGACAGAAAACACAAATGATTGGGTACAATTTTATAAGATGATAGCATGTCATTGGATTAGAAAAATGTGCTGGTATATATAAGGAACCATGCAGAAATCGTGCAACAAGCTCTGAGGTAGCACAAAAAGTCCTAAACTCAACCCAATGGAAAATCGATGAGTTGTTCACAAATAAAAGTAAGCAAAGGAAACCCCGGAAGCACAGAATGCCGGAAGCAAGGACATCTGCTGAACTAGAGATTGTTGTTCGGAAAGATGGGAATAAATTCCCAGACAAATTGTTAAGATGAGCAAAGAAGGTCCTGAAAGTGCAGGGATTTGCAACTATACATATTGAGAGATATACGCCTAACCTATTTTTAATATTATCTGATACATTTTGTTTAAATAAGCTCAGATGAAATCATGCTAACCAGTTATTAAACTAAATGCATAGTTGATAAAATAGACAGAAATCTCGACCTAAAATATTAATTATACAGTGATAAGGTTATTGTGATTCTATTGCTCTCAACCAATGATATTTGATTTTCATATATAATATAACTTCATATATAGTTTGGACTGCGCAAGAAGATCAAATGCTGCAGGGAAACGATATGGAAGAGGTGGAAAATATTATTAATAAACGTGGACATCTGGCTGTTAAACGACGATTAAATTTTATTGAAAGAAGAGCTACAGTATAGCAAAGAAACCTACATGAATTTATATTTTGTACCATGCACATACCAGTAAGAAATCAATTGCTGCAGGGAAGAGATGTAAAAGGGGTAGAAAATATTATTGAAAAGTTAGATAATTCGCTGTAGGACAATGTTATATTTCTGTACGTTGAACGTGACGCACCTGTTTGTAAGTAGAAGATGATTAGACAATTGTTCAAAAATGACATCTAACTTTCTCTTTCTATACTATCTATACAAAATGTATCATATGCAGTGTAAATTTTACAAATATAGTACACCATTGAGGCAGATCTTTATCCAAAGCATTTGCAATGAGATGAACCTTTACTCAAAATAATAATTTAAAAGCACGTAATTTAAACCTGTTGTTAATAATAGGTAGTTGCACAAACCTCAGAAGCCAACAAATCTCTTGACTGTGTTCGCCGCTCTTTTAGTAACATTAGACAGATTTAGAAAAGACGACGCGACCTCAAAGACGACGTGGATGTCGTCATTTGGCGCCAACTATCGTCCACTTCTGGTTTGCGACGTCGTCTTGGACGATTTCACGACGCGAAAATACAATCGTCCTCTCTAGAACGTCACAAATTTATGCTTCTTTTGAAAAAAATATGATAAAAATAAAAAAAGCATAATAAAAATCATCCTATTTTTTAATGATTCTAGTTAAAGTTTTTTCATTGACAAGGTTGTTTTTCTTGTATTTTACTAAATTTTGGACGTATTGATTTTCGACAAATACTTTCGGTCGCCATAACAAATCAACAAAACTGCAAGCATTGTTACAGGTAAACTACGTGAAGCGTTCCTCTTTTGAATTTCTAAATTGATTGCAATTTTCCTCATTACTTTTGCAATTTAAAAAACTCCCTTGCAAATCCCTTGAGGAAATTTGCAATGTTGCTAAAAGCCAATTAAATTTTCCTCAGTTCCTGTTAGAAGTTCTTAACTTCCTGTTACAATTTCCTAGCTTCTTGTTCTGTTCTGGGCGTTGCAATTGGCTAACAAAAATAATCGACCAATAACAACGCTCAAAACAGACAGGAAGTTAGGAAATTAAAACAGGAAGTTAGGAAAATTGAAAATGAAGTTTGTTTGCATTGGAATATTGCAACAGCCGATAGGAACATTGCAAATTCCCTCAAGGGATTTGCAAAGAGTTTTTCAAATTTGCAAAGCTAATGAGGAAAATTCCAAATGAGTTAGGAAGTCAAAAGAGGAACGCTTCACGTAGTTTACCTGTAATAACCACTTCAATACCGCTAGTATTCTTCACCAAAACAAACATTTTAGAACAAACTGAACTGAAGTTATATTAACAACTGTTTAAAATCAGGAAAACTTAAGATAGAAGAATAAAAGCAATTAAAAGCAGTAAAAACTCAATCAATTTTAGTTGCTCTGTCACAACACTCAACAGTGCAAAAAAGTAAACTATCGTAATCAGTATTAAATTTTACCAATATAAACGCTGATGCAATATTTATACTGAACAGTTGACAAACTTGATTGAATAGGCTACAAATAAAGCATTTAGCTTGTAAACAATACCTGCAGCTATTGTATTTATTCCAAATGATGCAACAATGAAAGTTCACTTTTCAAAATACCGAAATATACGTCTTTTTCTAAAAAAAAACTTATTGAATATTCGTTCATACTAATTCATCAGGAAACACTTGGCCAGTATTAGCCTTTTCTTGCTCGTATCTTGACAACTGATTGAGAGCAATACAGGAATGAGCCGGTAACAAGAAAACAAAAATTTGCTTCGAAAAAGACAAACAAACCGTCCCAGATTAAGGGAAGCCTCAAATATCGATTTTTTCCACGAGAAACGTCATATGTTCGTTTGGGGGTGGGGGGGTTGGCAGCTGTGACGTTTCTCTGTAAACATCATGGAAAAATTCGATAGTTTTTATCTTTGCAGAATATAAAAAAGAAAATAATTTGATACAAACAGCAGTCTATACATTCGTAATACCTGACCTGTTCTATACCTATGCATTTATATTATTACGGCTTCCTTGCATTGTAAACACTCAAATTTCAAGAAAGGCGCGCTAAAATTATCAATATTTCAATTTCATGCAAAAAAGTTGTTTTGAGAAACGTTGGAAATTTTGAAGTTCATATTTATAATAAAAAAAGAGTATGTCATATTCCTCGCGGAAGCATCGCCAATAGCCGACCGAAAAAATGTATATAGAAAATTACCTTATTCATGTATTTATTACCTACAAAATATCGATAAAATGTGTGACGTTTCTCATGGACAAAATCGATATGTGAGGCTTCCCTTAAAAACCTGGTCTGGAAGTGAACACGAGGTGCATACGTCATTTTCACGTCGTCTTAGACGTTGTGTCGTGTTTTCTAAATCTATCTATTAATGACGTTAACGTTCGCCGTATACTTTATAACTGGTTTATGCGCGATATACCAAGTCACGGGTGGCGTCACAAGTCAAGAGTGACGTCACACCAATAGGAGATAATGGAATTATATCATTTCGTTTTGTTCTTTGTTTTTTAAATAATACTAGTTTTAGCTACCTATTTGTTTTGGATCGTCAGGCTTTTTGGCTGGTGCATTTGGATCGTTTCCTTTTTGTAGATCATTCGGATCATTTGCTTTTTGGCTGGTGCATTTGGATCATTTGCTTTTGTGGATCATTTTGATCATTTGCTTTTGTGGATCATTTGGATCATTTGCTTTTTGTGGATCATTTGCTTTTTGTGGATCATTTAGATCATTTGCTTTTTGTGGATTATTTGGATCATTTGCTTTTTGTGGATCATTTAGATCATTTGCTTTTTGTGGATCATTTGGATCATTTGCTTTTTGTAGATCATTTGGATCATTTGCTTTTTGTAGATCATTTGGATCATTTGCTTTTTGTAGATCATTTGGATCATTTGCTTTTTGTGGATCATTTGGATCATTTGCTTTTTGTGGATCATTTGGATCATTTGCTTTTTGTGGATCACTCAGGTAGATTAATGCATGGGTCAAGTTTCAGCCAAGGTCGAAATATGGGTCTACCAAGTTGGGCGCGATTTTTAAAAAGTAAACAAGGTTAGGTTTAACCTGTCATGGTTTAATGTTATAGATTTTAACCTGGTGAATTTTTTACCGATTTTTATTTTATTATTCGTTCTTCACATGAGCAGTTATATAGCCTTAAACGTCAATAAATACAGGTTAAATGGAAACCCATTCTGCGGACTCATAAAATCGCTTTCCCCAATTGCCATTTTGGTTTAATGTTGTACATAGCATCTTGTACTAAACGAATCTAACTTGCTTTGTTGTCTAGATGGCTAAACAAAGTAAATATTTTGCGTGTTATGTCAATTTATTCCGTAACTGTGCGTATTTATTTAAATATATTTTGAATATTCGTGTTAATGTAGGTATATCAAGTTATGACTATCAAGTTTGTGTTGTGCTTTATCTATTTAGCATAAAATTATCGTTGCTTATGTATTGTAACCTTGTCCGCAAAACGGGCGAAAGTCATAGACCAGCGGGAGTCCGCATTGTCGATTATAATTAGTTGCGCAATAAAATATGAAACTACAACTTTATAATATGAAATACAACATGAAATTGTTGCATTTATATTGACTTGCGTCTTGCGCAACTAATTATAATCGACAATGCGGACTCCCGCTGGTCGTAAATAATACGGCTTAATGGCGATAGCTTTCTTTCTATATTTGATACAAACTATGACTTTCGCCCGTTTTGCGGACAAGGTTAAAATACATAAGCAACGACAATTTTATGCTAAATAGATAAAGCACAACACAAACTTGATAGTCATAACTTGATATACCTACATTAACACGAATATTCAAAATATAAATACGCACAGTTACGGAATAAATTGACATAAAACGCAAAATATTTACTTTGTTTAGCCATCTAGACAACAAAGCAAGTTAGATTCGTTTAGTACAAGATGCTATGTACAACATTAAACCAAAATGGCAATTGGGGAAAGCGAATTTATGAGTCCGCACAATGGGTTTCCATTTAAAATGTGTTTATTGACGTTTTAGGCTATATAACTGCTCATGTGATTGTGAAGAACGAATAATAGAATTAAAATCGGTAAAAAATTCACCAGGTCAAAATCTATAACATTAAACCATGACAGGTTAAACTTAACCTTGTTTTCTTTTTAAAAATCGAGCCCAACTTGGTATACCCATATTTCGACCTTGGCTGAAACTTGACCCATGCATTAATCTACCTGAGCATTTGGATCATTTGCAATTCAATCCGCCAGGCGCCAGAACAAAAATCAAACTTGCGCGTACGGCGCAACCAGCATTATATAAACAATCAGTCATCTGTAGGTACTATTGCGGTGCAGGGGACGTTTAAGCGATAAATAGTACTGTATTATTTAAAATAAAGCTTTTGATATAAACGTTTAGTTGCTTTCTTGCGATATACGAAATCCATGCGGCTGGTGGTCCGTTATTTAGAAATAGACCTAAGTACATGTGTTCGAAGCTTTCAACACGACACTGAGACTGAAAGACCTGAAAATATAGCTAAACTACAAATTTAACGAACAGAAAATATTTGCGTAGTAGCGTTAGACTAGGAAGCTATTTTGGTTGGTTTAAAACAAACGAGCGTAGTCAGCGTCTATGAGGATGATTGTGTGACATATTTGCAGCCTTGCAGTGTTTCCGTGTGTGAGCGACAGTGTCGAAGCTAAATTAAAAGATAATTAGAAGCTAAATTAAACGATATGTATATGATTACAATGCGCGCATTATGTATTACGGCTGAAAAGTGTAGAGGTATCATATTCTGTCAAAATAACAGCGGATAGCGCGCTCGGTTGGCAAATAGCCCGACATCGCACAAATCATTTCGGTTTTCAATCGCAAAATCCCAAATCGTAGCAATTTATGGAATATTTCCGAACGCCACATAAACATGAAATGTTTGTCTATCTTTAAGGGCCACGAACATATACTAGGAGATAAAATAGAAAAATTTGAGGCTCGAGCGTTGGCCACCGACAGCGTAGAATTTATAGCTCAATCAATATGTTTGTATCAGACATATGCAATCGACATAGTTACATTCACGACGTTCATGATAGGGACTATCACACTTGCAAAGCTAATAAACCTATATCCTATAACTTAAGACATTTTATCATCAAACAATACATCTATAGACTTATTAGACTATACGAAACGGAAACATTTCAGTACTTGTTATACTATATAGATAACAGCAAGATAAAAAAACAGCATGTATTTTACTTTATTACTGCATGGAGATTTGTTTTTTTAAATTTTCCTGTATTTATCTAGCGCATAAATGGAAAAAAGTACGAAAAAAATATTAAAAATAAAAATAATATTTTCGTGAAAAAAATGCGTTTTCGGCACATTTTATGACCCACGACTTTACCAAAGACTTTACCCACGACTTTACTCACGACACACGACTTTTAACCCACGCCACACGACATATAGGGACACTCCTTCGATTATATAGGATCACTATTCAAACTAGAATAACTATAGATGTATAAATCTTCAAACTAGAATAACTATAGATGATGTTGAAATTATGTTAGCCTAATACACTTACATTCCTTGACGCAGTTCTTGCTACATAACACACCAAAATCCACCCGAAATGTTGACCACATGCAACAGGGATAGATACAACCATTATATACAATCGGAAAAGATTTTATTGAATAATTGAATTAATATCTAAAGTATTTAAGCGAGCCTTTTGTGAAACAGAACATTATGTATACACAGTGTATGGCGCAAACACGTGGAAGTTGGATATGATTTGACCATAATATACCTTTAAATAATTCAATAACCCATAATTTCAACATCTATAGTTATTCTAATTTGAATAGTGATCCTATATAATCGAAGAGATCTTTTGAAACACCGGATTTATGAAATAGTACAACAGGAATTTGAATCTGTTTTCTGACTTCGTTAATGATTCGTGGATCATGGGAAACGCACAAATACACAGACGCACAAATACACAGACGGATCACACAAATACACAGACGGATCACACAAATACACAGACGAAACCAGGAGAACACGCTCGTGAATACAAAATAAGTTCTCTGGATTGTTCCTATCGTTGCTACCATCTTTCCATTTCCAGTGCCTTAGTGCAGAGTGACAATTGGGGCATGTTATTTGACCAAAGTTGTTTGTATGAAACAGTGGGTTCCACAAGATGACTGAAGGAATAACGTTGTTTATCCAGTTATGTTTGAAAAAAAAGGGCTACCTTCTGGGCAAATAAGAACTTGCGT
>CACRXK020009203.1:0-19511 GCA_902702795.2 Paramuricea clavata
ACTTGATTGAATGACCGTAATGCATAACATCAATTTATATATTGCGTAGATTCTCGAAGATTTACTCAATCTTCACTCTGAAATGTTTATACATTTGAAAAAAGCAGTGTCTTCTCCTTCCTAGCTCTGTATAATGAATATATACCTCCTAAATAACATCGGTACTTGTTTGAATGCCCCGCCGTAATGCATAACATCGGTTTATATATTGCGTATAGATTCTCAAAGATTTACTCAATATTCACGTCTGAAATGTTTGTACATTTGAAAAAAAGCACTGTCTAGCTCCTTCATAGCTCTGTATAATGAATATACCGCCTAAATAATATCGGTACTTGATTGAATGACCGTAATGCATAACATCAATTTATATATTGCGTAGATTCTCGAAGATTTACTCAATCTTCACTCTGAAATGTTTATACATTTGAAAAAAGCAGTGTCTTCTCCTTCCTAGCTCTGTATAATGAATATATACCTCCTAAATAACATCGGTACTTGTTTGAATGCCCCGCCGTAATGCATAACATCGGTTTATATATTGCGTATAGATTCTCAAAGATTTACTCAATATTCACGTCTGAAATGTTTGTACATTTGAAAAAAAGCACTGTCTAGCTCCTTCATAGCTCTGTATAATGAATATACCGCCTAAATAATATCGGTACTTGATTGAATGACCGTAATGCATAACATCAATTTATATATTGCGTAGATTCTCGAAGATTTACTCAATCTTCACTCTGAAATGTTTATACATTTGAAAAAAGCAGTGTCTTCTCCTTCCTAGCTCTGTATAATGAATATATACCTCCTAAATAACATCGGTACTTGATTGAATGCCCCGCCGTAATGCATAACATCGGTTTATATATTGCGTATAGATTCTCAAAGATTTACTCAATATTCACGTCTGAAATGTTTATACATTTGAAAAAAAGCACTGTCTAGCTCCTTCATAGCTCTGTATAATGAATATACCGCCTAAATCATCAAAAATTTCAAATCAAATAATCCAGACGATCTGATAGTTGCAAAAACGAAGATCGAAGAGTGTGTCCGTGAATTAGATGAATGGTTGACCATGAATAAGCTAAAGTTGAACAGTGACAAGACAGAGATACTGGTGTTTTCTGCTCGCCATCGTCCAAGTCCATCTTTGTCTTATATAAATGTTTGTGATGATGTCATTGGCCTCTCTACCAAGGCGAGAAATATTGGGATTATAATGGACTCAAATGTTACTATGGAATCACAAGTATCAACCATTTGCAAATCTGGATTTTATTATTTAAGGAAAATCAGTAAAGTACGAAAATATCTAAGCCTTAAATCTGCAGAGATTTTAGTACATGCTCTGGTTACATCCCGACTTGATTTTGGAAATACATTGTTACACGGACTATTGAACACTGCTCTTGAGCGAATCCAGAAAGTTCAGAATGCAGCAGCACGAATTGTCACATTAACGAGGAAAAGAGATCACATAACACCAGTGCTATTCAATCTACATTGGCTGCCAATCAAGGAAAGGATTCAATATAAGATACTATTGATCACTTTTAAGGCTTTATCTGGACAAGCACCAGGATACATTTCTGACCTGTTGGAAGTTTATGTGCCTAGGTGAAATTTAAGATCATCATCAGATAGGAAATTAGTAGTTCCAAATTATAACTTGGAAACCTATGGTAGACGTTCCTTTAGGGTATCTGCACCAATATTGTGGAATAATCTGCCTCAGAATGTAAGACTATGTGAATCTATAGGATCTTTTAAATCAGAATTGAAAACGCATTTGTTCCGAATTGTATATAAGGATTTTATTTAGAGTAATTTTAACTATTTTTAGATCGATTTTTATAGTCTATTTTACAAAACTTTAAATTAAGCAATTGTTGTATAAATATTGTAAGTTATAAGTTGTAAAGCGCATCTGGACATTTATGGAAGATGCGCTATATAAAAAACTAATTATTATATTATTATTATAGTGCAGGGCCCTTATACATGCACTCATTAACACTTCGAGCGAGTGGGTTTGGCTTCGCGCTGGCATCAAACACCATTCGGACCTTTGTGGTTGTGGCAGAAGATTTTACCACTGGTTTATGTGGCATATAAAACACACAACTTCCGGTCGGTTCCCCTGGGACCCTCTCGATGATTCCTTTGTCAAGCTGTTGGGCTACGATGTTCCGGTATTCTGTTTTCAAACCGAGGTCTTGATTGAGTTTCTTTGTGACCGAACGCAGGCGTTTCTTGCTCTGTATCTCATTTGTCTCTGTAAGTTGAGCACCAGGTATCCATGGAACGTTGACTTGGTACCGTCCTTCCTTGTCTCGAACAATGGTCTCGTTGAATTCGGTGTAAACATCCAATTGATCGTCTTCTCCCCAGTCTTCTACACCAAGCACATCAAGACTATACAACATCTGGTAGTCGCTCACATCTCTGCAATACATGCACTCATCGTTAGCAAGGTCCCCGCCATGTATTATCCAACCAAATGTTGTTCCTTCGACCACTGGCTCTCCTGGTTTCCCTTTGTAGATCTCCTCTGTTTTCATTCGAGAAAACGTGTTATCCCCAACTATAAGATGTATTGGGTATTTGTGATCCGGCTGCATGTAGAACCGTTTGTCCCTAGTATGCTCAAACTCCCGCTTCAGCTCGTTCATGTCTGGTCGCTTAATGGTAGTAAAGTTAGGCATTTTGGTCCCAGTAATCTCAATTCTCTCTTTGGCGGTTCCATCAAGTGAGGCCATTTCAACATTGAAAATGGGCATGGCCTGTTGTTTCGACCCACTCACAGTGACAATATGACGAGTTTCGTGGTGTACCACGGTGGGCATAAAAGACAGCGAATTTGGCCATGTACATATAACTTTCTCTCGTTAGTTTGGAATATCACGAAACTCCCTCACAGGATAGAACTTAACATTCCTAAAAATCGTATGTTTTTTGTTTTTCGATTTTGTTACATTTTGGCGGGAAAATGACGTGCCAACTTTGGCGCCAAAAAATTAAACACGAGCTAAGAACATGCTAGTAACTTTTTCGAAAAGATTGTCCTATAAGGATCTCAAAACTGTGAAAACATTAAAAATACAACAAGGCAGTGCGAAGATATGGCGATTCAAAGTTCTATAGATTTTTACTGAAAAATCAGTCATTTTGTTACTAAAAATAGATTTTTTTCGAACTTTGAATCGCCATATCTTCGCACTGCCTTGTTGTATTTTTAATGTTTTTACAATTTTGAGATCCTTATAGGACAATCTTTTCGAAAAAGTTACTAGCAAGTTCTTAGCTTGTGTTTATTTTTTTGGCGCCAAAGTTGGCACGTCATTTTCCCGCCAAAATGTAACAAAATCGAAAAACAAAAAACATACGATTTTTAGGAATGTTAAGTTCTATCCTGTGAGGGAGTTTCGTGATATTCCAAACTAACGAGAGAAAGTTATATGTACTTGGCCAAATTCGCTGTCTTTTATGCCCACCGTGTACAGGAGATAATTTCAGTTTTGCTATGGCATCTTGAGAGATAAAGTTTCTCCCTGACCCTGTGTCTAGATATGCCCACAATGTCACGCCTTGTATGTTCACAGGAATTATGGGTGGTAATGTGGTATCTGAGGGGGTATACCCAGTTAGGATGGGACCTTTCTTCCCGTCACACAGACTTGTATGGTGTTTCCCTTTGCATTTGAAACAACTCTCCCCATGGCAATTATTCGCTCGATGGCCAGATTGACCACAATTATACCACAGTTTATTGTTCGTAAAGAACTTCCGGCGACTATCTAAATCCTTAATCTCTTCACAACTGTCCGAGTAATGCTCACCTTTGCAAAAGACACATTTGGGGCTCTTCGGTTTTCCTCCACTCGCCTTTCCAGCAAACCAGTTCCGTTCTCTTCTCGATGACTCTTCGCTATGCTTCGAATCGTTTGTCGTTTTATTTCTAAGTAACCACTTCTGCAGGTTATCCAGTAAATCCTTCAAGCTCCAGTCCTCCCATTTGTCGTCAGTTCGTACCAGGTCTGGTTTAATATGTGGAAGTTTGTTCAATGTCGTCATCACAAAGGCTTTGAGAGGCCCATCCTCTCCCAAAGTATGCAGAGCGTCGAAACTCTTACTCAACCTTTCGTAAAATTCTTGGATTTTCGTATAGTTAGAACCTTTGACCACAGGTAACCCAATAATTTCCTCCATATGTGCATTTACAACTTGTTTGGTCTGTCCGTATTCTGCTTTGAGCCTTTTCCACACTGTTTCATATCCCTCGGTACTTGGTTTAAGATTTGCCAACCGGTCTCTGACCTTGGGGTTCACCAGTTCGAGCAAATAGCCGAATTTCTCTTCGTTCGAAATAGGTTTCTTGTCAATTTGGCTCAAGAAAATATTCTCGAAACGAATCCAATCTACAACAGTTCCCTTGAAAGGGGTTATCTTCAATTTTGGCAATTTGGCACTAGTAGACTTTGCTTCCCTTTCTAGCTCCATACGTTTCTCATTAATTTCCAACTCGGCTTGCAGTTTTTGTTCCCATAATTTCCGTTCACGTTCGTGTCTCTCAACGATTGCTGCCTCCTCTAGTTGTTGTTTAGCTTCCCACTTTCGCCGTTCAGATTCTTCTTGCGTTCGTCGCTCCCTTGACTCTAAAAAGTCAGAAAGTTTCTCCTTGTCCAGCAATAATTCCGCATATTTCGCCTTGATATCCTTTTTCCACTGACGAACAGTTCTAGGTGAAATACCACTGGTCGATTTTAAACTCTTCTAGCTGTGAAATAAGCTCCGAAAGTTTGCTCATAATCTTGGATGTTTGTTTAACCGTTGTTTTTATTTCCTCAACGTCATTCGTTCGAATCAATTCGTCTGTCCCTTCCAAATAGTATTCTAGCTTCGCAATTTCCTTTTGTATCGAAGTTTCCGTACGCTCGGTGTCTTCTAAACCCTCTACTTGTTCGTTGCTTTCGTCTCCCATCATGTCCGTTATATTTTTCCGCAATAGTATCACTGAATTCGAGATTTAATACGATAAACAAATATTGGCGCCAAAATATCACAAAATATATACGTACTTCGTTGTTGATTTCGCTCGTTTTTCTTCGTAAAAATCCTGGTCACGGCACCAAATGTACCGACCCGTAACTCGGCACACACTCACACTCACACTCACACACAAGTAAAAAATGATATAATAAATAAGAACAAAGTAAAATAAAATACAAAATTTCGACTAAACTCTCTCGTCTCCAACGTTTGTTGTTCGTATTCGCTCACATGTCCTCTGTCCTTTTTCCCCTCCCCCCGGTACTGTCAATCATCCCACCCGCGAATAGGCAGGATACCTAAATTTGGGTCAGAGTTGATATTTTGGGCGATTCTATGCTTAAACCATTAAACGCGAGACGAATTCAACAAGGAATGAAGCATACACTACCGAAACATTCGCATTCCCCGAACCCTTTGAAAATTTCCCCAGTATCAATCATTCAAAATTGACAGAAAAATCATTCATGATCGAGATCCTGCTGCATCGGTCGAATTGGATTGTTCTCTTGAAACAACAGTAAGAGCACTTAGATGCGATGTGAGTAATCATTGTTGAGTTAGTTGCAGCCGGATATTTTTTCTATTTTAAATGAAGTATCTTTTCTCCATTATTAAGAAAGTAAAATGACGTAATGTACAGTAGGCACAACATTTGCCAGCTGTCAGGATGGCCGAGCAGTCTAAGGCGCCAGACTCAAGTTTCCAAACTTGCTCTGCTAATGCGCAGCCAAAGGGCGTTCTGGTCCACTAATGTGGGCGTGGGTTCGAATCCCACTCCTGGTTGAAAATTTTAAAATTAATCTGGGAGGCCATTGAATACACTGGTGCAATTTTTAACATATTTGAACTTAATGCACCAATTCGTTAAGCAAATATTCTAGGACAATTAAGAAAACAACTATGACACACACAATGTTGTGGGAGAAGGGTTGTCGAGGAGAAATGCTCCGATTATACTTTAAACTGTGGCCAAAGTGTCGCCCCACAGACTCACTATTACAGCAATATGATTATGATATAATTATACTGTATGTCCTCAGGGGGTTGTGGTTCCCCCATGTTGGACTTTACCCAAGGGGTAGTAGATCCCCGAGATGGGCATCCTGAATGTCCAAGGGGTAGTAGATCCCCGTGATGGTCATTGCTTACTTTAATGTCCAAGGGGTAGTAGATCCCCGTGATGGTCATTGTTTACTTTAATGTCCAAGGGGTAGTAGATCCCCGTGATGGTCATTGTTTACTTTACAATACACTGTATAATACATTGATTTGTGTGAGTCTATGGGGTTGAGGGTGACCTTTGGGAGCACTCCATCCCCACAAATACACAGCATGTGTATTCCCCATAGACGAAAAAACCCAACTCCCACCACAACTGTAATCGTATAGAAGACAGATGATCTTTGTGCTTTTCGAAGACATGTCGTCTATATTTGTCTTTCGACACACTTTAAATAATTAATTGATTAAAATCATGTTATATGCAAATAGAATTTTTTTTTTTTTTTAACTACAAGTTGATCGTAAGACATATATTTGAGCATTACCATCACTCATACTACAGCTGGAACATCAGGGAGGCCAGGAAAAACCTGCAATATCTTTACAGGAAACCTGGATGGGGCCAAGACAACCAGCAGCTTCCCCACAAAGCTTCTATCTTACAAGTGCTTGATTGGAGGGTTGGTAACACGACAAACAAAGCTCACCATCATTTATTTATTTTTTTCTCACGATTTATTTATTTTTAATGTCAATGTGTTCGATAGCAATTTTGCAACATGTATTTGTTAACCCCACTTATTATATTTGAATTATGATTGGTGGAACTTGACATAATGTAATTCTCGAATTATATGACTTTAATCTCAGGAAAAATAGCTTGTTCAATATTTTAAAATAGCAGGATCAAAATGCAATTCAGGTGTTTATAACCACAGTGTTGTGATTGAACATGCAATCATGCATGCATGCACGAGAGTAGCAGAAATTGTAAGATTATGTATTTGGTAGACTAAAAAGATCATGCAGTATAGTGATAAGACATTAATGAATTTTCATGAGTAACCAATCTTTCATGACATATCCAACTTGCCGATTTATCGCAAATGTAGATAAAGTAGATCCTAAATATCTCTCACACATGAACTTGATTTCCTATGTTGTGCCCAGTAAGGTATTGATAATGTATACGGGCCAAATTAGTGTTTGTTTTATTAAAGAGTGCCCTGAAATAGCTAGAAAGGAAGTTTTATATAATCTACTTTTTAGTGATTGAATACAGTTTAATGTGACGCTTTATTGAAACCCAATCCCCGAATCAGAGGCCCAATCCGGCCGGTTAATTAATGACCTCAAGATGGTAATAAAATTGACATTGAAATCGAAATTGAAATACAGATCGATTTAGCGTGAATAGTCGATACATTTGGCGTTCGACAATTACTATTCCCGAATTCTGTCATTTCTGTGATAAAATAGATAAAGTTAAAGCATTTCGGTTGGTTTGAAAAGCGAAATACGAAGCAAACGTGTGAATTCACCGCATACTTACGCACCAAATGCATGTGCATACATATACATTGATATACGAATGATATCAAATGACGCTTGTTGAATTCGTGTATGGCCTCTCGATCTTGTTATAATTCCCCCAGCGGCGGCTTCATTTAACTTCATCGGTTGAGCCAACGTATTCCTTTGTCCACCAGAAAGGTAAAAGCGCTTGACCACGGTAGAGTTATACTTGAATAGACTGCGTCTCACTGAATCACACATCGATACTTGAGCCAAGGTAGTCTTTGTTCACCAGAAGAGTAAAAGCGCTTGCCCGCTTGCCCGCGGCAGTTATATTTGAATAAACATCATCTCACTGAATCATACATCAATACACGAGCCAACGTATTCCTTTGTCCACCAGAAGAGTAAAAGCGGTTGCTCGCGGCAGAGTTATATTTGACTGATAAACTGCGTCTCACTGAATTATACATCAATACTTGAGCCAACGTATTCCTTTGTCCACCAGAAGAGTAAAAGCGCTTGCCCGCGGCAGAGCTATATTTCAATAAACTGCGTCTCACTGAATAATACTGTGTTACTGACCGTTGTTTTATATCCACGAAATATCTTTTCCAAAAGTATAATTTTTAAGTACTTTGCCACAGAGATCATACAATTTTGCTTGCAAGTGACACAATGAGGCTTACTGATCCAAGCAGGAAACTATGCAGACGAAGAGGTGAAACCTGATTGGTCTATTTTCCCGCACGCATGGGAAGAGATTTGACAATGGTTTGTTGTTAATTCAGCCTTGCGCTTTGCACGTGTATGATCACACGATTCACAGATCGACCTTTGTACCAGACCTTTGTACTCCAGGAGACTTTGCACAACTTTTACTCTTGTTCTAACGCTTGTTTCATTAACTTAAGTTTATAATGCTATGGGCATGTATAAACTTGCTCCTATTACGGAAACAAAAAGATATTTAATATTTCTCCGGCCAGGGTCCGAATTCCATTCCAAAGACTTATTTCAGCATGGATTGCTGTAAAGGCTAGTTTCCACTCAGGAAAATTATCCGTGGATTGGAACGGACAAGAAAATATTTCTTTGGGCGTTTTCCATTGACACGGCGAGACCGGTCAGAACGGTCAAATTGTTGAATGAAACACAAAACTTTTGGGCATTGGACCTATCTGACCGCAAAATTTAGATAAAATGGTCCATTTTCGCTAGATATTTGAGAAACATAGACCAGATATTTCCATTGATACAGAGAAAAAAAATTTGGGTCTAACCAGTCAGGCTATTAAATGGAATGCGCCCTTTGTCTTGTGAGCTCTGGGTTGGAACTAATGACTTTAACACAAAGAAATATTTTCTTGTCCGTCCACTCCACGGATAATTTTCCTGACTGGAAACTAACTACTAGCCTTAAGTGTGGCATTTTGGAGAAAATATTTCCAGTTAACCGTATGCAAATTTATGCCTGCTTGCTTTCAATCGAAAGAAAGTTGTAATCAGAACGTTTCCATCAATCCAGTGTTTCCGTCCAGGATCGAACTGGGAATCTTGCGCGTGTTAGGCGCTCGTGATGACCACTGCACTACGGAAACTACCGCTGAATGCCGAAAGATGTTCAGCGACGGCTAATTCATTCCCAGATATGGAAGTTTTACGTGGGAGAAAACTACTTGATAGATCATGCAAAATCGCTGTGTCGTTCCATTTAATTCTTAAATAATTAAACGCTAATCAGCTAAAAAATTTCTTCGTGGAGTCAATTTGCAGCAGCACATTGACAATGAATCTCGCGTTCCTATGTATACACCAGTGCTCCAACATGGCTGACACAAATGCATTCATGTTGAATGAAAGTTTTATTAATCAAAGTCAGCCTTTAGCTGCCTTTCTTATAAGTTCAAAACATATTAGTTTATCAGGAATGTTATATGATGGTTGTCGTCTCAAATGGTGTGAAGGTTTGCTGAAACTAAAAGCAAATTATAAGCGATATTTGGAATCTCGAAGGAAAGTAGTCTTCGCCGGGAGGCCAATCAAAGAGATTTTGTAGCTCAAATGCTGATCTGGTTCTTACATGGCATAAAGGAAAACAGAACACGTTCATTTTACATGGAAAGGATGGAGATCTAGCTTGTTCGAGATAAGTGCATTTTACTTTGCTCTCAAAACAATCAATCATACATATACCCTACATTGAAAGTTCATGAAGCTAATACACAAGCTCCGATCAAGTGTGTTAAATGGCATTGAGTGTGCCTTAGATGAAAGTAAAATATCCAATATAACATCTCAATTAAGTGCTGTGTTACCGGAAAAAAATGCACAACTAAGTTCTGATTTGGGCTTTCTTGTTAGTCAAAGAAATATTGAAGTTGACGATTTAAATACAACAATAACTTTCCTATACGTGAAAGAATTAAATCCATCGAAGCATTAAACGATCAATTAAGGTCGTCGGCATGCAAAGAGCATAAATATGGAAATATAAGATAACTTTAATCCCATTCAAACGAAAGATAATCACGTTAATGTTGTTAATGAGATATCCACACAAAAGTCTGCCCAACTAAGTTCTGATCCGGGCTCCCTTGTTAGTCAAAGAAATATTGAAATTGACGATTTAAAAACAACAATAACATCCCAACGTGAAAGAATTAAAACCGTTGAAGCATTAAACGATCAATTAAGGCCGTCGGCAAAGAGCACAAATATGGAAATAAAAGATAACTTTAACCCCATTCAAACGAACGATAATCACGTTAATGTTGCTAATGAGATATCTACATAAAAGTCTACCGAATTAAGTTCTGATTTAGGCTTTCTTGTTAGCAAACGAAATACCGAAGTTGACGATTTAAACACAACAATAACCTCCCTACGTGAAATAATTAAAACCGTCGAAACGTTAAACGAGCAATTAAGGCTGTCGGCAAACAGCATAAATATGGAAATAAAAGATAACTTTAATCCCATTCAAACGAATGACAATCACATTTATGTTGCTAATGAGATGTCCACACAAACGTCTACCCACAGTTTTAAAGATCCAAGTCAGGTGAATCCTTTAGCGGAGCGTTTACCAGAAGTAGGGCTTTATGATAATATGACAGAGCAAATGGGCGAAAGTAAAACGAAACGTCAATTGACTAACGAAAATAAAGAATGGTTGGGACGTTTACCTCTGATCAAAACCCCTACGATTAGAAATCTTGTAAAACAACCTATTTCTCCTACTAGAAATGGGCAACTACAAAATCAGGCTGAAAGGCAGTATAGACCAAATAAAACAAATGAACAACTGCAAAAAAATTATTTTCGGAACCGCCAGCGCTTTCGGAACAGACCGCCTCAAGCGCAGAATCGCCAGAACAAATCGTGTCCGGGCCACCAGATCAAAGCGGCCAACAGCACCAATCTTCCTTGGTTTCGGTACCGAATGCAAAGAAAGGGGTCAGAATCGAATGGATGAACTATCTGAATTTTGTGCGCTGGATAATGATTTAATTTATGGCTCGCTGTGTGAACGTAATAGAATTACGTCACGATACAGCCTATCTGGATGTCTATCTTTCCCACGTTCTTTAACAAGTTTCAGAAATATTGCAAGTTATAGTAACATACGTAAGCGAACAAGCATTCCATGCAACTTGGTAAATGTCGCTGTAACTAACTACGAGATCACCCTGACGGAGATTCCAAACGCATTTTAACACAATCGTAAGTAAAAACTCAAAAGCTGCTCACGTCCCTGCTTTTTTTATATCCAATGTAATGTCACTGGCCCCCAAAATTGACGAAGTACGGGAAGTAACCCCACGCCGCGGAAAATTCCAAATTATTAGTATAGTTGAGACCTGGTTACATAATCACATACATGACAATGTAGTCAATCTTCAATGATATAATCTCATCCGCAAAGACAGAACCAGTGGTCAACACGGGGGCGTTTGCATGTATATATTGAAGACGCAGTAGATTTCGAGAGGTTAGACGAAATCAGTAACGATTTGTTCGAGGTCCTATGGATCGACATGCGCATGTCTAGATTACCGAGACGATTTAGCAATTTAGTCATTGGAACTGTTTACCACCCTCCTAGTGCAGATGCCACAGCAATGCTAGATTACATTATCTTACTGCCTCTCAGCGTTAGAATCTCGTTTTTCTATTTGTTGATTTATTATCTTGGGTGACTACAATAGATTAAATATCTCACGCTTAAAGTATAACTATAATTCACGACAATGATCAACTTTCCTACGCGAGGAAAGAATACCCTAGATCTCATTTTGACAACTCTACATAAGTACTATGGCCAACCAGTAAAGTGTGCACCCTTCGGCCTCTCTGACCATATGTCTGTAGAGCTAAAACCGAAAGATAGAAGCCAGCTCCAAAAGGTACACAAGTTAGTGGTGTGGAAAAGAGACTTACGACCGAGCTCTCGTTTTGCATTTCCAATTCAGAAATACTTAGAACTGTTGGATATTCCTAACATGTTTGATAAAGTTGTTTCTTGCGAGGGCAAATCCTCCCTTTTGGAAACCATTATAACAACTGGGTTGAATTTTATTATGCCATTGCGTCCTACTGCAGTTCGGTGTAACGAACCGCCTTGGATGAACCCCGAATTATCTACGCTAATTACGAAACGTCAAAAAGCCCTTAACAGGGAAACACGCACAAATTTAAATACCTGAGAAATAGAGTCAACCGCGAAAGGAAAATCTGTCGCGCAAGTATTATGAAAACTGCAGTGCTCAACATCTCAAACAATGTAAATCATCCTCCTGGTGGAACGAAGTTAAGAAGCTTAGTGGTGCAAATTCTGCTGGCGGAAATAGTGAAGAAATCCTCAGAGCCTTAAGACCCAGTGAATATCACTTTAAAACAGAAAAGATTGCAGTAGCGAACGAGACAAACGATGCTTTTGTTTTCGCAATGGCAGAGTTCGTACCTCTGGCTCCAGAGTTCTTCCAGAACTTAGTATCAAATTCGCAAAACGAACCCACTATTACAATTACTGTAGGGACGTGTTTGAAAAACTCTCAAAACTCAACGCAAGGAAAGCCCATGACCCTGATGGAATACAAACATGGGTATTAAAAAAAAACGCAGACATCCTAGAGCTTCCATATAAAGATATTCTAAATTGTTCTTATCGTGAATGTCGCGTCCCGAAATCTTGGAAGGAGGCAGATATTGTCGCTATTCCCAAGAAGAAACCCATAACCGATATCAACAACCACTTACGTCCGATACCTTTGACTCCAATTCTATCAATATTAGACGAAGATTTTGTTGATGAGCGACACCTAAAACCCGCAGTATCAGCTAGAATAGTTGATACAAGGCAATTCGGATCCATCCCGAACTCAAGTACCAAGCATGCCCTAATTAGCATGCTGCACTCCAGGAACACAAACACAGACGGCAATGGCTCTACAAACAAAGTTATGCTTTTTGTTTTCCGTAAAGCTTTTGATATGATAGATCACCGCATTCTGTCGGTTAAATTGACAAACTACGGTATCCCCCAAACCATTCTGCACTAGCTGGATCTTGGATTCTATAACAGCGCGAAGCCAAAGAGTCAAGCTAAGCGACGATTGTGTTTCCGAATGAAAAACTGTACCAGCAGGCGTCCCGCAGGAGACAAAATTAGGTCCCTGACTTTTTCTATGACGTTGACTACTCAATCATGTCTGATACTGTCAACAAAGATCAATCTAGTGCAATGCGAACTTATGTTAACGAATTCGCCGCGAAGTCCAGAATCGATGGTATGCATCTAAAGGAATCCAAGTGTAAAGAACTTCGTATTAGCTTTTCAATTACAAATGTCGAAATTGAGCCTATTATGATCAACAACAAAGAAATTGAAGTGGTCCCGTCTGCAACACTGTTAGGCCTATCCATATCCAACGATTTTAAATGGAACACACATGTCGAGACCGTATGCAAAAAAGTCTCATCTCGCTTATACTTTTTGAGACAATTAAAACGAACCAAATTACCATCAAAAGACCTCCTTTTGTTTTATGTATCTTGCATTCGTTGGTAGCTGAATACGCGTGTGAAGTGTTCCATGACTCTCTTCCTAAATATCTGTCCGATGACCTCGATAAACTACAAAGAAGGGCATGCAGAATAATTCTTCCTGGACACTCCTACTAAAATGCACCTAACGAGCTAAGTCTTACGTCTCTGGCCGACCGGAGACAAAACCTCACAAACAATTTTTTAAAACTATTGTTAATGATCAAAGCAAACTATATCGCCTATTACCCACACTAAACCACTCTGACGTAACTCTAAGAGTAAGAAGAAAGTTATCAGTTCCTAATTTTAAGACAATTGGATGTAAAAACGATTTTATCAACTGTAATTCCAGTAAATATACAGAATATACGTAAAATATTTAATGTGTTTTAATCCATGTAAATACATAGCTTATAGCCAAATACTTTTATTAATCTTTTGTAATGTATTGTTGTAAACCTTAACGTTAAAGTTATTCAGCCAAAGGTTATTACCAAGGCTGCGAGTTTAAGTATTAAATCATCTATCTATCTACCCAGTGGCGGAAATTCACTTTTTCCGGTAGGGCGGCAAAACCTCCTAAATTTCCGACAAAACTTTCAAATTTCCGACATATCCCCCCCCCCCATTTGCACTCGAAAAGACTGTTTTTAGCCCTCTTTTAGGTCAAAATTTCCGAAAATTCTTCAATTTTCGGTAAAGGTGGGGGAGGGGCGCCGCCCCGCCCGCCCCACCAAGATTTCCGCCACTGTATATATCTATCTATTTATCTATCTATCTATCCATCTATCTATCTATCTATCTATCTATCTATCTATCTATCTATCTATCTATCTATCTATCTATCTATCTATCTATCTATCTATCTATCTATCTATCTATCTATCTATCTATCTATCTATCTATCAATCACTGCATCGTGAGCTCAATCGCGGGCAACAGCTGTCATATTTATTACCTTGTTAGATATTGGATGGTAGGGCAGATCTTGACTGCCCGACACTGCATTAATCATTAATCAGTGTTTTGAATGAAACAGTTTTTAGGGAAGATCACGCTAGAACAGGTTATAAATAATGCGCAAGTTCTTCTCTCTTCGATGGCGAAAACGAGTAGAAATGGAAGGAATAGAAGGAAAAGTTGATTGTGCAAAACGTATCGCGTGACACAAATTAAGTGTCTATAAAAATTGGTTTATCTTTTCACAATCGATCATGCACGGGAATTACAATTTGATAATAAACAGCCTGGCTCCGCAACATACAAGAGAACAAACCCTATTCTATTTTGGTTTTAGAAAACGTAGTCAATGATCTAAAGGAAGATAAGCTTGTGCTAATTAGAAAGAACGACGAACTCAGGGAACAAAACATGGATATGTCTCATATTATATTTGATTTGAAAATGGCAAACAAGAATCTGGAAAGCGAAAAGAGCAGCCTGCTGACAGCTCTTAAATTAATACAAAATGACTACCAACAAACGTGCACGAAAACAATTGTGGAAAATGACGGCGAGAATAATGTGGAATTGGTTTGCAAAACAATACAGCGAAGTGAAGTCACTCAACCAAAACCTTCATCTAAGTCATTCTACGCCGAAAATAATAGCAGACTCCATTGTCAACATTGTAACACAAATAAAAGAAGATTCACCAGATACAGCCGTTGGCATTCCAGCTATTCTGGTAAGAAATAACAATAATGACCTAGCTGCTAAAGCTATTCAAACTAATAATATTCTTAAAAGCTATTGTAGTCGCAATAGAAACCCCTATTTAAGTAATTCAAATATGAATGCAAGTCACTTAAATATGAGGGGTCCTTCATTTAAATAGACAAGGTAGTTTAGCTTTACAACAAAACTTACTAGGTTTTGCAAAATCTATTTCAAATTGACTTTATCCTATTCAGTCCGTTATTCCTACCTCGCGCGGGTTTAAGCTCGCGGCACTTAATGTGAGAAGCCTAGTAAATCATATTGATGAGCTGCGAGTTTTGCTTGCTACTAGCCCGATCGATGTCCTAACAATAAATGAGACATGGATTAATTCTACAATAAGCGATAACGATGTATATATACCTGGATACGAAATCAAGGCCGAGTTAATGCTGTAGTTTTCCTAGATCTTAAGAAAGAGTTTGACACAGTTAATCATGGAATTTTACTATCAAAACTGAATGCGTTTGGTCTTGGGGGTGCTGTGGGTGATTGGTTTAAGTCTTATCTAAGTGACTGCAGTAAAAAATGCTATGTTAATGGTCACCTTTCTAACAATCGTACGTTAATCTGTGGTATTCCACAGGGGACTATTTTAGGAACATTGCTATTTTTACTGTATATAAATGACTTACCAAATTGCCTTGAGCACTCCCAGGCACGAATGTACGCGGATGATACTAATTTAACATTTGTAAGTAACAATATTGACGACACAAATTATCACATTAATCATGACCTTGCAAATGTGAACAAATGGCTTATCGCCAATAGGCTTACTTTAAATCAATCCAAAACTGAATTTATGCTAATTGGCTCACGACAAAGATGCCATGTTTAGAAATAGACGGGGTTCCTACTGACAAGGTTTTACAAGCAAAGTCTCTCGGAGTGTACCTTGATGAGAATCTATCTTGGAATATACAAATTAATGAATTAACAAAAAAGATTGCTTCTGATATTGGCGCTTTAAAACGTGTTTGATCATTTGACCCAGTCGCAACATTGCAATTAATTTTTAATTCCTTGGTTCAGCCATATTTCAATTACTGTTCCACAGTTTGGGACAATTGCAACAAAACCCTAGCTGAAAAACTTCAAAAACTACAAAATCGTTCAGCGAGAGTACTAACATTCTCCAGTTATGACAGTAATGATGATGTTTTAATTGAGAAACTTGGCTGGAAAAAATTATCATCCCAGCGCCAGTTTCAAAAAGCTGTCATGCTCCATAAATCATTAATTAACTGATCTTTCTCCTGATTACATGCATTCCATGTTTGTAAACCGTGACAGTGTTAATCCTTATTCGCTGAGAATTATAAACTGAGAACAAACTAGCTGTTCCCAAGCCCCGCACGAACTGTCTCAAGAATAGCTTTAGCTATAGTGGTGCGGTGCTGTGGAACAGTCTTCCGATTGGGCTACGGCAAGCAAATAACTTGATAAATTTCCGATCGGGCTATGCCAAATTATTATGACTTTCTTTGTACATATTGTTATACTAGCTTAGTACACGACCTTCATGAAAAGCAGGTATTACATTTTCTACTTAGCGTGGTTCTACTTTTGTAAGTTATCTAATTTAGTTTGTTGCATGTTCAATCCTGATGAGAATAGCGTGTGTAAATAAAGTTTTAATAATAATAACATATTTAATATGTTTCCGCTCATTTCGAACTGGGGACCTTGCACGTGTGAAGTGTACGCGCGTGATGACCACCACACTACACTACACTATTGATTATTTTTATTACAGATTAATTTACAGGTGATGGGTCTTGCTTAAGTCCTAGTCAATATACACAATTAGTGCCATTAACGGTCATAGTATCAAGATCAGTTCATATAAGTGAGTTATCTTTGTCCTAAGAATTTAAAAGTTCTATAAATCTATAATGTTCCAAATATATATTGTAAAGTTCCTTTATATGTACAGAATGTGAATTAGATACTGATTACAAATATCTATTGAGCATGCTACTTAACAATTATTGGATGAGGTTTTTGTGATATGCCGAATTATCAAGGTCGAGGTAAGCGTTATCAGCCGAGCCGAAGGCGAGGCTGATAACGCTTACCGAGACCTTGATAATTTTGCATATCGCAAAAACCGAATTCAATAATTATTTTATTATACATTTGAAGAATAATAAACATAGTATTTTAAATAATAAAACAATTATTGAATTCGGTTTTTGCGATATGCAAAATTATCAAGGTCTCGGTAAGCGTTATATTCAATATGATTTCTGGCAAAGCTATTCAAGTAAAACGTTTCTATAAACAAGTCTCCGGAAGTCCAGCAGTTAAATTAATTACAAATATAAAAGAAACATATTATCGTTAAGATGTTAACGTATTAAAATATTTACTTGTTAAAGTAAACATTACAATTATGAAATGTACATTCATTTGAAAATTGAAATGTACACTCATTTGAAATGTACACTCATTCAACCTCACGCAACCTACACAAAATTCAGTTATCTGCTAGCAGATAACTGAGTTATCTGCTAGCAGATAACTGAATTTTGTGTAGGTTGGGTGATTGCGCGATTTAACTGTAAGCTCTTAGCCAATCAGATTGCTTTTACCAACTACAATGTATAATAATCAGAGTTATCTGCATCCACAGAACCATCTGTTATTCCAAGATGTTCCCGGTAAATGTTTGTTGATCCTTGGATTGCGTCAGTGCAACACAATTTCCTAAACAAAGAACGATATCGTTTGGACATCCCAAGTTGTCGTAAAACGTTTTCATTGGCTGGATGCCAGGAACCAAGGGCACCGATCACAAAACCAAAGACCTCGCATTGCTTTCCTTGACCAACGAAGACTTGCTTCAGCCCTTCATATTTATTCAGTTTCCGTTGTTCAGCGTCACGCAGGGCTTCAGCATTATTATCGAAGGGGCAACATACATCAATACAGGGCATTTTTTAACTATATAACTGGGGGGGCCAAAGCCCCCCAGCCCCCATGGTGGCCCCCCCCCCACTCAACCATTTTGGCCCCCCCAGTCAAAGTCCCTTTTCTCTAAAATATAAGCAAAACATGGAATTCAGAAGGGAGGTTTAATATTCTAGTAACTGAAATTTGCTTTGTGAATCTTATGTCCTGTCTTTTATGTTTAATAAATACCTTAGATTTTAAAACATTTCCCAGGCAGTGGATTGCATTTCCCAGACCCTATAGATTTGAGTTGTTGGACAAGTTAGTGACCGCAGGGGGCAACAGGCCCTCAACCAAGTGTTTTATAAGGGGAGATAATTTTGCCCCCCCACCAAAAAAAAAACAATTTGATTTCGAAACTAGAAGTATTTGAAATCATATATACATATAATCAAATATCTGTAATCGATATTTTGATAACATTTCTCGTAATAATCCATCATGACTCGCGGATATCATAGACTCGCAAATCATAATGAACGAATTAATGAAAGGGCCTAACAAAAGACGTATGCAAGACTTTGAAAATGCCATTTCCGACGATTTAGAGAAGCAAAATTTTCAAAATTTTTTCGCTCTGTGCCAACCATGGTGGCACTTCGTGGGAGTTCCCGACTCTAAGTTTATCAAGCTGGCTCTCTAAGTGACGGCCAAGTTGTGGCATCTACATAAACATACTATGAAGTACTTAACTGAAGGTTCAGTCTATCTCCAGCATAATGTAATGCTGTATATCCAAAAATCTGTTTCAGAAAATGCAGGGAATTGCAGTCATATGGGTAGAAAAATACAAAAATTTTCTGGGAGAGAAAACCCCAGACCCTCTCCAGGGTATATTATCCAATATATCGTTAATTAAATACACCTTCGCCCATTTAGTACTACTGAATTCTAAATTTCCACTACTAAAAACGCTGTTTTCTGACAATCAGAAATCTGTCAAATCTTCTCCAAAGTCCAGGAAATGGCATTTCAGAGACTCTAAATTTAAAAATTTCCTCGGGCCTTCGGCCCTCGCTTTCAGGCCCCCCGAACGAAAAGAACTTCCTACGGCCCTGCTCTCCCGCCCCCCTACTATTAAATGCGATACCACACCAAACTTTTTGTTACCAACAAACCATCTATCATTGCTCCACACTCAGTATAGTATGGTCCCTTTTTGTAGATGCCCCCCCCCCACTGATGAATTCTTAAAAAAGGCCCTG
>CACRXK020009204.1:0-16466 GCA_902702795.2 Paramuricea clavata
TATGTACTCGTGTGTTACTCGTATGTACTCGTATGTTACTCGTATGTACTCGTGTGTTACTCGTATGTAGTCGTATGTACTTGTGTGTTACTCGTATGTTACTCGTATGTACTCGTGTGGTGTTTTAGTCACGATCCCTGAATATCAGGCTCTATTTTACAAATAGAGCCTGACACAAAACTTAACCTGATCGCTTTCCACCCACAGCAAAGTTTATATTTAGTATCCAATCAGAATGTCGCAGGAGAAATTTAAATAAATTTCACACAACGGCAACGACAATCTAATTATAGCATAGCAGCCCACTAAACGGCTGAATTTAAATTAAAACTGCAATGAACTTATAAAATTAACAAAAATAATCACAAATTAGCAAAACATATTGCAAATGTAGCTTATATTAAATCGCCACCCGATTGCTCTCTCCTCCGCAGAGGTTTCAGTGACTACAATGAGCTTTTATACATGGGCGCTTACCGTATTTATCAACAAACTGACATATAATTATAAAGTATATATATATTAAGTATACTTTATAACTAGGTTACCCACAGGGCAGTAATGCTGCCTTTGACAGCAAAAGACAAACTACAGGGTGTTGAACGAGTCCTTCAGAAACATCCTATTATTGTTTAGCCTGCATGGCAGGTGGTTTCTAAAATTGGGCAAGCCTGGGAAATACCGCTTGCCATGCAGGCTAATTATTGTTATCCTTGTTAACCCATTTATTGACAGTACCCTACCACTGACTGAGTATTAAAAATCGTCTGGCGTTGGACAGGGTAAATACTGAAGTAGGGGTCATTACTGTACTGATGAATTAACAAGAGCCATTGGCAGATAGGTTTGTTAACCCATTTACTGGCAGTACCCTATACCACTGACGAGTAAAATCTTCTGGCGCTCGACAAGGGAAGGGCGCATTGCCAGCTAATGGGTTAAACCACCGTGGTTAAACATAAGATTTCATGATGCTCCAGGAAATGTAAACAAGCTATCAGTGTGACATCCTACAATGAGCTTTTATACATGGGCGCTTACCGTATTTATCAACAAACTGACATATAATTATAAAGTATATATATATTAAGTATACTTTATAACTATACGTCAGTTAGTCGATAGTGCAATCTGATGGCGATTTAATATAAGGCCTGGTTCAAACGTCGAATTTTGCATGTGTCGAATACAATTCGCATTTCATTCGAGCGAATTCAATGAAATTCGACGTTTGATTCAAACGTCCCATTTTGCATGCATTTAATTCGCCATTGTAAGTGTTGTAGAGTGTAGACACGCCCCTTTGATAGTTTTAATAGATTGACATTTATTTTTAACCTAGTTGTGGTTTTACGTAATGTATCGATCAATTCGAAACTTCGCCATCCCCCCCCCGGGCCGACCCCGGGAATTTGAACTTTTTGAAATTTGACTGATCAAATTCTCCACCCTCTGTGCAAAAAATGTCTTCAAATGCCCCACTGTAACAAGAAATTAAGCATTCAAATGCCCCACCTTCATATGAAAATTATGAAACAGTAAATACAAAAAGTACAAAATATACGGAAATGTTTTCGACAAGATAGCGAAATTCGCGTAAACAGTTTGGATACCTTGTGGAAATTTAACAGTTTTACACGTTATGTAGTACATACCTTCAAATGAAACACATAGATTTTCCATGCCCGTTTCTTTGAGCCAGTTTTTTCACAAAATTGAGGCCGTTTCCCTTGAAATCTGAGAAAACTGTATTTGCCGCCAATACGAAGTATTTTCTGTGCATGCAGGAAGCACGCGAAAACGGGCAACATTTTAAGACTTCCGGTTCAAATTCCCCACCCCGTTATCAAATGCCCCACCACATGGAAGACTTAGAACGTCAAATTCCCTACTCCCTGGAGAAGACTTGAAGTCAAATTCCCGGGGTATGCCCGGGGGGGGGATGGCGAAGTTTCGAATTGATCGATACATAAACAACAAGAGCGAAGTTTCGCTCAAAAATAAACACAGTATGTCAGTAGGGCCATAGCCTGCGTAGCAGGCGGTATTCGCGGGCACGAGAGAATGGGAAGCTTGAAATACCGCCTGCCCAAAAACTACACATTCTGAGTTCTCCCCGGCAGCTGGGTGCCGGAGCATTCTGATTGGTAGCCTGCCTAGCAGGCGGTATCTGATTGGTCAGAATGTTGATTTTGAATTTTTGATTGACAGGAGTACAGAATTAGAATAATTAGTGCTAATTTTAGAAGTTACTGTTGCCGTATTTATAATATAAACTATTGTTATTTTCGTAATTGTACCGATATATCGAGTGATGGCATACACTAACCAAAAGATAACGAATGTATTAATTGAGAATTAAGCGTTGAATTCTTTAATCTTTATCTGGAATCGGAAATCGTCTTGAAGAATGAACAACGAATATCAATCCAACATTTGTTGCTTGAAGGGTGACTTCTCACTAGTCCGAAGGTTCACTACTCCGAAGGTTCACTAGTCCGAAGGTTCACTACTCCGAAGGTTCACTACTCCGGGGGTTCACTAGTCCAAAACTGTATACACTGGTTTTGAATTGCAATTACGTGTTAGATTTGGCTCATGCTTCGCAGTTATTAGTTAAGCATTTTTCGTACCTTAATTTACACGCACGGAAAAATTTGTTAATCCACTTGAAAGTCTTTTGTCCATTTACAAATAGTTAAATGAATAAAAGGATAGCATTTAGTTTTGTGTTTGATTCTAAATGTCTTTTTTAAGTAATTATAGTACTTATACCGGTAGATAAAATTTAAAAAGATTTAAACTTTTCCGAGTGTATATATGTACGTGAAAAATGCGCAACTTGAAAGTTACCGTATAGTCATTGGACGTTTAAGTTTAAGGCTGCATTTTTCACGTAGGGCCTACATATATATGCACTCGGAAAAGTTTATAAATCTTTCTAAATTTTATACCGGTATAAGTATAATAATTACTTAAAAAATATATTTAAAATCAAACACAAAACTAAATGCTATCCTTTTCTTCATTTAATTATTTCTTCAGTGGACAAAAGACTTTCAAGTGGGTTTAAATTTTTCCGTGCGTGCATGTATATATGCAAGTACGAAAAATCCTTACTGGGAAGCAGCCAAGTTTAACACGTAATTGCAATTCAAAACCAGCGGCAGCGTATGTTTTGGACTAGCGAACCTTCGGACTAGTGAACCTTCGGAGTAGTGAACCTTCGGACTAGTGAACCTTCGGACTAGTGAACCGTAACCCTGCACAAAGCCGGGTATCAAAGTGTCTAAACATTAACAATCAAACACTGAGACTGAGTTATTACCTTCATGAATTCACTGTTTCAAAGCAATAGATAGATTAAAATACACGTTTCAAAATCTTATAAAATACAACCATTTGCGATTATTGCGAATATATATAGCTATAGAAAATACTGATGAAAACTCACCAAAATTTAGTGAAATTAATTTGACTTACTCATTTTGCCCGTCTTGAGTTCTGCTTGTTGATTTGCGGTAATATACTGTTCGAGTGTTCGGTTCGTAATAACAGGACAGTCCCAGTGCTATATAATACATTCAGTGTCTTTCCATCGTACGTAAATTTGGCCATACATTCAAGAATCTCTTCACAGCACCGGTATCACTACAATCAGTACAATGCCCACATGTGCACCTAAAATCAATTCATGCACATGTTAAACGAAACACGCTAATAAATAATTCGAGAAACGCTCTGATATTAGACTGCTTTGTTAAACTTACCATGAAATAACAGCTACGGTCGGTTTTCGTAAATCTTGCCTCAAGACCGTCTTCGCCTGTTTCGTCTTCCTCATAGTCATTAGTCACTATCAGCAACTGGCTAGAACTGATAGGGCTGTACAACGGACGATTGTGGCTCAACAACGTCCTCGTTATCTGTTGACTGTTCTGTATCTGTTGACTGTTCTGTATCTGTTTGTGATTCAAAGCTTTCGCTATCGGACATTTTTTTCGTTTTTAAGGAGAAATATACAAGCTACTGTCTTGCGATTAGTGATATTTTGTAGTTTTCATTCAAGTAAACACTTCGATGTGTCACACTGCATACGTCACAATTAAGGCCGGAATTTTTGGTTTCATCAGGTTACGATTCAAAATAGCTGTATTTGTCGTACATTTTAGGTCATTTTCAATACTTTTAGAGCGCTTTTACTAAACAAAATTATTTTTACCTAGTTAAGGGAGGTCATTTCTTTCCAAATTTCGAAATTTGAAATTTTTCATTTTTCCTTGCATATACACTTTAAATTAGAAGCTGTAAGAGTAATTAAGCATAAAGTAAAGCTATCATAGCAATATTAAATTACAATAGAATATGAGGTACACATGCAAAACCTCATGCTGTCTTGCAATTTAATATTGCTATTATATAGCTTTACTTTATGCCTAATTACTCTTACAGCTTGTATTAAGTTAAGACGAAACGTTACCAAATCTTTATTAAAAAAATTTAAATTTAATGGTTTATGGCTCTTTTAAAAGCACTTTGCTGGGCTTTAATATTTATTATTAGAATTCGTTTTCCGCCCAACCTCGTACCCAGGGCTTCTGCGCTTATTGCTCTCAGAAGCCCTGGGATAATCCAACTCAGAACGTGATTTGATTGGTCAATGCGAATTTTGGCAACATGGCTGCTATCACAAGGAGTGTATACAAAAGTTAAATGCTGGTTTTTGCATGAAAATACTTCCTTAATTAAATCAAATTCTGGCCTATTTTGAAAAGAGCAAAAGAAGAAATGGACTATTTGTATTTGTAAATAAGCAAGAATGGCGAACAGAGTAAAAAATTAACATAATAAAGCGAAACATTTCTCGTTCGAAAATTGAAATTTCAATTATAAATCTACAACTTAATCAACCACGATATTCAATGTAAATATTACATAATAAAGTTTTTAATACCTTTTTTACCTTTATTTGATAAATTGTGTGTTCTACATTATTGCATTTTGTATTGGAATAGGATAAATTATACACAAATATTTAAATTTACAAATTATTCCCAATTTGAGGATGCTGGGTGCACTGGCTCAGAATTTGTATTAGTGCCTATTTATTATTGATTATTAGTGCCTCTAAATCTCTAATGTACAAACATTGTAATCTGTCACTTAATACCATAAAGAAACTGTTGATAGCACATATATTAAATGACCATTAATCAAAATGAACTAAATTTCGACCATTATATACTTAGCATATTTCCCCCAATATTGAGGGAATAATTTCTCCTATTTATTTTTATAATAAGCCAATATTGCCCAACTGTGAAGTCAATATTGCCCGACTGGCCTAGTCTGCCCAACAATTCAGCCCCGCCCTGTACGCCTATGACCAGGCCTACAGGTGGAACCCCAACCTGATTGGTCACAATTTTTATTTCTCCAAAATTTCCCCTCCCCATGTACAAGGATTGACAGTTTGATTAGATTGGGGAAAAAAACACAGTTATATTGGGTCATTCCAGAAAACACCCATACCACTCCCACAGAGGAAATTGAAAGTTAATCCCTCATACCCCTTTGGATGTCCTAATACATTTATTATTATCAGAAACAATTTTTTCCCCCTCCCCCTCTGAATGGCAGAAATTTCCTCTGTGGGGGGAGTGTGGATATTTTCTGGAACGACCTATTTGAGAAATGCTTTTGCACAAATTTTAAATTTTCTTACAATTTTCTTGTATGTCAGAACACTGTTCTAAGTTGCAACTAAAATTCAGAGGTCTAAAAGGCTCAAGTCAATTCCCGTGGTGTAACCAGAGGGGGTGGGGGGTCAAAATATTTTAAATGTTCTGAACTTGTTTGTAATTAATTAGAGTTGAACATGTGTTAACTGCAAGGTTATTTCAAATCACCAAAACACATTAAAATAGCCCCCCAAAATGGCACTTTATTAACTAGAATTTAAAAAGTTTACATTGTACTATATTATACATGGATAGCTTGGGAGTCCAAATATATTTTTACATACTAACAAACTTTATTCAAACTAGTGCAGGCCCCTCCTGGGCATTTCAGTCCCCCTTGAAGGCCTTAATTAGAAATTCTGGCTACATCACTGCTCAATTCCATTGCCAATGATGGTGTTAGAGTAGGTTAACAAACTAGTGTGTATTATGAGATAATCCATTGAACACCAATGATCTATCCCAACATATAAAATCATCTGGTGCAGTGGTGGATCCAGCAAAGTTTTTTGGGGGGTGCTAACCAATGGCGAAACGAGCGCCGAAGGCGCGAGATTTCTAGGGTGGTCCGGGCCGGGCATAGTACCACAGAAAATTTTTAAAATTTGGGTCTCTGAAATGGCATTTCCAGCATTCTGAGAAAACATTTTGGAAAATTTTTAGATTCTCAAAACATTTAAAAAATTCAGAATATTTAATATTGGCTATTCCACTATTGTCAACTAGTGATATCCAACTGAATTCCTTAACATAAGTTGGTCAGAAATGGGATAAACATAATTTTTGCCCCCCCCCACATGCACCCCTGTTGACCAGAGCCTGGGGGGGGGGGGTGCACACCAGAGTAAAATAAAAAGTAAGACACAATGTGTAACTTAATAGGTAAGGTTAATGGCCAGAACTAAATGATAAACAATATTTTATAATAAACCCAAAATAGTTCAGCACCATTGGTTCTTATAACACTGTTCATTCCAATACTAGAACAATTAACAAAAGTTGGAGTTTCATCTGATGACATGTATGCTTCTAACCATGCTGTCCATGCAGCTATCTGACAGTTTTTAATTTTCAACATTGATTCCCAAAGCCATTATTCTCAAGATATGCCAAAAAGGTTTTCCAAATATTAAAGTGCAGAATTATATTACATCACTCATCACTGTTCATTTTACATTCTTCAAGTAGATGCATGTTACAGTACAGTATATCTTGTGCATTTATAATTAAATCTTGCAATATCTTGTTCAAAACCCTCAAATCCAAGATAATCGGCAGCCAGCCATGTTACCAGTAAGATTTCTAGTCTGTTAATTTTGAAATGACCAAGGTTGTACTCGAATATAAATATTTATACTTTAATTATTGAATAGCCCCTGTATATCGCTGACAAGGTATGCTGTTGTCGCGATATGTTCTTTTGCTCGCCAAAGGGCTAATTTTACGCATAATTGTATCTCTAAATTGATCATTCCTGACTTTAAATTCCAAAAGCCACGCGAGAAGCAGTTTAAGACGTCTTTACAAGTCCAAATATATCATAAATTGCAACAAATAATCCATTCTCACTCCTTGCGTAAAAATATGCCCAGTCAGCGTTTTTAGCTGGAGCTACTGTTTACTTCCGCTTCCGGGGGCACCACTGTTCTATGGTGTTCCGGTTTGGATTATCCCAGGGCTTCTGAGAGCAATAAGCGCAGAAGCCCTGGGTACGAGGTTGTTTTCCGCCTGGTACTTCTCTGGTAACAAGTTATATGCATGATAAAGTACGTTCGAGTAAATATATTATGAAGGTCTGACTAGTTATGTGATAAAGTTCCAGGTCTTTTTTTGTACAGATATTATAAAGTTTTAATTCTGGCAAACTATTAATATAGTAAAGTTCTTGTCATAGTATTTTAATATTATAAAGTTCTAGTTTGTTGGCATACACAATTAGCTATATGCAATGACTGTGACCACCTACTTTTAGATATTGCTGTTTCATTGCTTTGTACAAATCTTGAGATGTCTCACTGACAATATTTGATGTACTATTTAAAGCACGCGTACGTAGGAGTGTTTTATCTACAAGTGCTTTAAATAGCTTCAAAAACGACTCATCTTATACAAGTTCATTGGCGAAGTAATTTTTAAAATAAACTTTGTCTAAACGGAGAAAATCAAAGCTAAAGTTTATGTAAATTAACGTGATTTTTTATCACATATAAAACCACGACACTCTTATGATTTTTCTTTGTGTTTTGCTCCTGAATTATTAATGAGTTTTTGAAATATAGTTCGTTCTCCTATCCTGTACTGAAATGATAAACTTCGAAATGACTCTCCTAAAAAAAATTACTCATTGACATTGCCAATTTTTTTGTATATCATCCAAAACGGGCAATACCGCTTTGTTTTGTATTCTGACTCACCTACTGCTGTTGCAAGGAATCGTAGAATAACCGACAATCTTTCTCCAGGACTGATACTTATTTGCATTACTGTGTCTTTCTTTTTAATATATGGTTCCACCATTCTTAAAATTTTTCTAAAAGAATTTATGTCAAAGAGATGGTATTGTCGAAATTTTTCAGGGTCTTCTTCGAGTTCTCGAATGAGGTTGACAAATACACCGCGCCTTTGGCGTCTCTGTACCCAAGTTCTACTCCAAATTGTTCGACATGCAGCTCTCATGCAGCGACGGCGGCGACGCATCAGTAAAATGAAAAGAAAAACAATGCGATGAAGATTTATACTTGCCGCCAGCTCAGCAAACAGCTCAGCACTTTGCTCAACGTGTGCGACCAATCTAGTGTCGAGGCAAAGCAGTGAAGTAGTCGCCTCGCGGGGTCGCGAGCTCAGCTGAGAGCTCTCGTGTGCGCCGGGCTTAAATGAACGCATGTTGTAATACTTTTATATATGATATATATACGCAGAAAGCGGCTTAATTTGTGCAGTATTTCCTTTATATCCCTTTATAAACCTTCCAGGCAGACGTTGATAACTTAAAAAATCGAAGTTCGTGAGAATGTGGAAACGAGTTTGAAGTAAGTCAACCATATATACATCAGCATTTGAATCACGGAGTTCGTCGATTGTATTTCATACCAACGAATTAACCCTGCATTTAATTGTATTCGGATATGCATGCATGTGCGCATTTTGAGCTCAAGCAAGAATTCTAGCACAACTGTCACCGCGACCTTACAAATTAATTCGGTAGAGATTACAGATTCCGGCGGGATCAATACCTTAGTTTGCAATTCTTTACCACTTTCGCTTCAAAGAATATTTGTCGAGAAAGTTTGCTTCCGAAACTGTAGTCCTCGATAAATCAGCATTATAGAAATTTTTAATCAGAAACTTGTACAAGGAATAAAATCGCATTGTTGTGCTTACTCACACGTGCATTGGCAGAAATTAACGACAAAATGGCCACCGCGTGCATGCTAATTTGCATACAATCCATGTACAATGGCTTTCAATTTTTAAGAGGGAATATAAAGGGAGAAACTTTAGCAAGAAATTATGGCAATCTGAGAGTTTGGCTACTGTTTGCCCACCTCGTGATGAATCAAAGCATTCCGCATTTACTAATGTTTCGGTGGTATGTTTATTTAGATTGGGTACGTCTCCGAGCGGCCAAATAATGCGGAATCGTTGCCCACACTTTAATCTATGCTTGGGCCTGCACTATTAACAACAAGGTTTAAAAACAACTATTTTCTTATATAAATTTTTTGTCGGGTAGTTACTGAATCGATGCGAAACAACAAGCAATATAATTATTGCTCAAAGTAAAGATCTAGGCTTCACACTCGTGATATAAATTACTTTGATTGTCTCACCAAAATAGCGTCAAAAATCTCACAACAAAATCTCTCGTCAGCAGTTTAACCACACGAAGATGACATAAAAGTGATTTTCTTGAACACGACTTGGCCGCTAGGTGAAGCCCGATCGGAATAACTATGCCATCGAAACATTAGTGTAATTCTGTCAATCTATGCTTTATTCATCACGAGGTCGGTAAACAGTAGCCAAACTCTCAGATTGCAATAATTTCGAATCAAATTTTTTCATCTTGCATATTCCCAGTAAAAACTGAAAGCCATTGTATATGGATTATAATTATGCAAATTAGTACAAACTTGCAGTGGCCATGTTGTCGCAAATTTCGGCTAGTGAGAGTCGCTATGCACATCTGTTCTCTCTCACTATCACAGTATCACGTACTAATCTAGATTATACCTAAACTAAAGTGTCATAATTCATAATATATCTAGTTGAATATCATTTTGGTCAATTTATACGAGCACCCGTGGATTAAGCACAAAATCAAGGCCAGAAATCACGGACATTATTATTATTCTTCCTTACTAACTTTGCATATCATTAATACATAACCCGTTGAAATATGGCTTCGGTAATAAACAGTAAATTATATTACGCGTCTACGCGATGCTTTAAATCGCAAAATCAGAGAATACTGGTAGGTCGTTTGCAATTTGCTTCGATTGCTGGTTGCGGCAGAACACGGTCTGTTGAAATATGTCGTGTAGTGTTTTCCTGGTGTAAGTTTCTGCCTCTTCTGCGTTTTCGTTCGTTTCTAGTGGCAATAGTGCGGTATTCTTATCCCCAGTGGAAGAAATCTTGGTTGGGGGCAAAACAGCCTTTCGAGGTGGTGCAAAATGGGGGTTTAATGGAAATTTGAAAGTTTTGTCGGAAATTTAGGGGCTTTGCCCCCCGGAAAAAGTGAATTTCCGCCACTGCTTATCCCCGAGCCGACGGCGTGCGAGGGTACTAATTCCGCCCGGCTATTTACACACTAATCTCAAAATATGTAGCGGACTGTCGTGAATAGTGAACACTGACATATATATGTTTGGGAAATTGATAATTGGGGGATTTTTCAATCAGTTTAAAACTATTCTTTAAATTTTCGTGTTGCCATGGCAACTACTTTCAATTCTTCATATTCAGAAAACATAATGTTTTGTCGGTAAGGCGAGGGTTTCTGCATGCATGTATTTTCTAGTATAGAGTTAAAAAGACAAATTCCGTACAAACTAACCTCTGTACAAATACTGAAATGCAGAATAGTCACTAACTAAAATCAAGTCAACATTACGCTAAATACTTCGACAGACTTTGAGTTTATATCCAGCGACTGAGGCAAGTTGCAAATACTTACCATATCAGTTCTCTGATTTTGGGATTTACAGCATCGCGTAATATAATTTACTATTTACTTAAGAAGCCATATTTCAACGTGAGTATGCAAATTACGAAGGAAGTAGAATAAATCATGTCCGTGATTTCTGGCCATGATCTAAATAAACAACTTGAAAATGTATATTTCCTGCGCTCTTATTTTGCAATGAGCTCTCAATTAATTACGTTTGTATAACGAAGAAAAAGAAGAAATAAAGATTATTTACAGTGTTTACAGGTATGAATTGAAAACTAATGTCAGAAATTGCTCTCATTGAATGGCTTCGTCGGCTTGAATACATAAACTTTAATAATATTTCTTGTCATTGATTGCTAGAAACTAGAGTGTAAAATTGACTACAAAATGATATAATTGCAAATTACACTTGTACTCGAAGCATTAATGGAAAATCACACTTGTGTTTGGCGAAATATTTGATAATGCCGCGAGTGCGTAGCACGCGTCCAATTTTTTATTATTATTATATATTTTATTATTTTTATATTTATTATTATATTTTTTATTATTATTATATTTCTTATTATTATAATATTTTTATTATTATATTTTTTATTATTATTATATTTTTTATTATTATTATATTTATTATTATTATTATTATATTTTTTATTGTTGTCGTTGTCGTTGTCGTTGTCGTTGTCGTTGTCGTTGTCGTTGTCGTTGTCGTTGTCGTTGTCGTTGTCGTTGCCGTTGCCGTTGCCGTTGTCGTTGTCGTTGTCGTTGTCGTTGTCGTTGTCGTTGTCGTTGTCGTTGTCGTTGTCGTTGTTGTTATTATTATTATTATTATATTTATTATTATTATTATTATTATTATTATTATTATTATTATTATTAATACGTCAATATTTATAACTTTGATTGGCTGCTGACGAGGCAGGATTTTCCCGTATTGCCCACGGGCAAAAAGTGTCTAAAAGTTTTTCAAGCCACATGGAGCCCAAGCGTTGATCTGTGTTAGTGTTGTATGTTTTTCAGTTTATTTATTTTAGTGTCTTTATGTTGCCTTTTAATTGAATTATAACACTAAATTACACTAATATGTCATATAATAATACTACTCCTATAGTCGAACATATAATAACAACATATAAGTTGATTTGTACGACCTGACAGCCCGTTCGCAGGATACGCGCGGGATTTGAAATAGGGGGCGGCAACAATATAAATACGTGACAGGGGATGAAACTCTTACTGTTTGTCGTATTAATATGAATGCCTCGACTTGAGTGGACCGATAAATCGATAATTATGCAAAGAATGTCGTGTCGAATAACGCCGTCAACATTTAGGAATCAATGATATAAACAAGGAAGCAAACTCGAATACAACTCAAGGTGAGAAGCCAATTTGTGTCGACCGTAACGGTTTCAATGTTTAAAATTAAAAATTAAGTACATTAGGTCCAGTCAAGTCGGGGCGTAGCAATTTATAAGACTCTAGGGCTTTTATTTCACAAAATTTTTCAATGGCTATGTACTTTTGCCTTAGACATATCATGAGGCCGAATTTCAAGCTAAAATTCGTTTTAACAAGCACATACGGCTTCATAATTATCATAATTGCATAATTATCGATTTATCGGTCCACTCAAGTCGAGGCATTCATATTAATACGACAAACAGTAAGAGTTTCATCCCTTGTCACGTATTTATATTGTTGCCGCCCCCTATTTCAAATCCCGCGCGTATCCTGCGAACGGGCTGTCAGGTTCGAAAGGCGGTGCTTTTATATAAGCTAATAATAGATCTTAAATAAATAAACTGAAAAACATACAAATACAAATCAACTTATATGTTGTTATTATATGTTCGACTATAGGAGTATTATTATTATATGACATATTAGTGTAATTTAGTGTCATAATTCAATTAAAAGGCAATATAAAGACACTAAAATAAATAAACTGAAAAACATACAACACTAACACAGATCAACGCTTGGGCTCCTTGTGTTCAAACTGTCAAAAACGAGGGAAAGTAGACCTAGAATAGTGAAAATCAGCAACTGAAAAATTCACTTCACAAAGATATTTTAATTTCTTAAGTCAATATTTATAATATATGCACCTTGTCAATATTTTACGCATTTTTGCAATTGCGTTCAGCTTAAGTGCTAGAGCATTCAAATTCTAATAGCCTGCGTAGCAGGCTATTAGAGCGAGGGTGGGAAAAGCTAGGGGGGGGGGGATGCGAAGGCGAGAGAAAGACAGCGAGGAAAAATGGAAGGGGCGAGAATGAAATTGCGCCTGCAGGAAAGCCATATGTTTTCTCATATTTCGCGTCCGTGAGCGGACACGAAATTCTGATTGGCTAATCAGTCATCAGGGTTTTCCCAATTATATTCCCTGTGGTTTTAGATTAGTTCAAAATAGCGGCATTAGTAGATGGGAGTATTGACGAAGTTCTTTCTAAAGTGATTAGCGACTGACCACTGTATTCAAGTGAAAGAGGAGCAAGATAAAGCAGTTCGGGACCTTTTAAAAGGAAAAGATGTTTTTGCTGTATTACCAACAGGTTATGGCAAATGTTTGATTTACCAAGCTTTCTTACGAGCGCGTGATTATCAAACGTCAGGGAAAGCAGCTATTATTACAATAAATATCCCCATTGAATAGCATTTATATTAAAGACCAGCTAAAAGATATGGAACGGCAATGTTTCTCGTCCGTGGATGCTTAAATCACTATAATTACTATAATCACTATAGTCTATACGCTATAATCACTTTCAACTTAGCCTATTCGCTATGAATTGATTGAGAAAGTTGCTTCGAGTTGCTGTCGTTATTATTAACAACCTGTCCTGCGATGGGGAATCTCGTTCTTCTGTGTCGAGGAAAAGACTTTCTAAATTCTAGTACTAGATTTGACACACACATTTAATTTCTTTCTTTACACTTTCGTTGTGTGATTTCTTGGCAACGTACTGCCGTTTGCTTCTCTCGCTCAGATCGTCTGAAACCGTTTCGTTTTGTTCTTTAATTATCGTTCTTCCTTTACAAATTTATATAGTTCAGCATTTCCTTTCAGCAGTTCAGTTCCTTATTTTCCTTACAAGGTTTACACACTCGATCCCATTCGATTCAACTATGGACTCGCACGCGTTCGCTAAAATCAAATTCTGACTGTCTTGTCTGTCTGACGGCTTAAACAAATTTTCAAAGGACGACTTAAACAAATTTTCAAAGGAAGGCTCACTTTCACATACCGGTACTGGTTTTAGATTGCTGTTGCAAAACCTGCATGTATCGTTAGCGCTTGCCTATTTCGCTTTTCTACCTGCTTTTTTACAAATTTTTTTGGTGTTAACATAGAAACATACTTTATAGTATACACGCGCATTAACTATGATTATGCATAGTGTTGTGAAACCGGATCTGTCACTGGCAAAACCATTAGTTGCGTCTAATCACTGATTGGCTGTTTTTAATGGGCGGGACTTGGGCAGATATGAGAAAACATATGGCTTTCCTGCAGCCGCTATTTCTTTCTCGCCCCTCCTATTTTTCCTCGCTCTCTTTCTCTCGCCTTCGCATCCCCCCCTACTTCTCCCACCCTCGCCCTAAATAGCGCCTGCTACGCAGGCTAAAATTCTAACAATATACGTCAGTTTCAATACTTTAGGGTTTTTGGCACACCCTGTATTCACTATCTTTAATTTCAACAAACGAAATTCGAGGCTGCATGTTTAAAATGTTTCGTTATAGCCAGCGTGGCCGGCTCTTTTATAAGTAGAGCCTGCCCGAAAGCCCTAGTAAAATTGATACCGCCTACTTAGTTAATATTCCATATTAACACCGCCCACTCGAAATAGTTTTGTATAAATGATGACTTGAAATGTCAGTTGTTGCATATTTACTATAGCCTGCGCTACATGCTTTCAATAAACTTTTTACAATAGATGGATAGCGATTCAACTGCCTGGAACTACAAGCAAAACGTCGGCATTTCGAGCGAAGGCCCTTCGACTTTGTCTGGAAATTAATAGTAGACGAAGACCGTTCAAAATTATATTATGCTTTGCACCTGTATGGCTGTACTACAGTTACAACTAGGTTACCCACAGGGCAGTAATGCTGCCTTTGACAGCAAAAGACAAACTACAGGGTGTTGAACGAGTCCTTCAGAAACATCCTATTATTGTTTAGCCTGCATGGCAGGCGGTTCCTAAAATTGGGCAAGCCTGGGAAATACCGCCTGCCATACAGGCTAATTATTATCCTTGTTAACCCATTTATTGACAGTACCCTACCACTGACTGAGTATTAAAAATCGTCTGGCGTTGGACAGGGTAAATACTAAAGTAGGGGTCATTACTGTGCTGATGAATTAACAAGAGCCATTGGCAGATAGGTTTGTTAACCCATTTACTGGCAGCACCCTATACCACTGACGAGTAAAATCTTCTGGCGCTCGACAAGGGAAGGACGCATTGCCAGCTAATGAGTTAAACCACCGTGGTTAAACATAAGATTTCATGATGCTCCAGGAAATGTAAACAAGCTATCAGTGTGACATCCCAGTTTATATATTTATATACTCGGAATATTGATTTCTCGGTACATACAAAATTATTTTAAAGTATAACAACCAGCGAAGACGCAAGGCACTAACTATCAATATTTTCAAAAGCGGCCAATTAGACCAGGGGTTAAAGGGCAATGACATGCAGGTGACATTTAACATTGCGTCTCACTAATTAAAATTTGCGTGTTGAATAGTGTTTATCAAAGAAAGCAAAAATATATACAAGACAATCTCACATGTGGAGTTTTTTAACTTACGGTACGTACTGCCTTGTGATGCAGTACAAGTATAAATACAAATGACAAAGCATTTGTAAATCCTAAAACATAATTAAATCATACGGCACATTTAAGATTTTAATATCGTATTTCAGCCGCGTTTATACTGTTTGGCGCATTCGCTGCGTTATATTCATTTACATGTACATACACAGAAAAGCATGTCATTGTCCTTGCAGACCATAGGCAAAAAGCATTTGTCAACCATGCACATACCTTAAATCATATACATGTCATGGAAAGAATATGGGAATAATGTTGAATGAAAGCTAGCATCGCGTATAATATTAAAAGCACCGCATATAGTGCTCGACGAACCGCTGCGTATAATTGCAAAAGCATCGCGTATATAAATGGTGAAAGCACCGCGTATAATGGCGAAAGCACCGTGTATAATGCCAAAAGCACCGCCGTATAATGCTAAAAGCACCCAACAAAATGCCGTTTGATCACTTTAAGCCAGCTATGACTTTCCATAAAAGAAGACCAAAGATGAAACATGATCACATTGCCTGTTTGCCTTATGCCTGACCGCGCTGCACCATGGTTAAAATCCACTGGTACCGTCATGCAATGCGCCAAATAGAAAATTTTGATTTCGACCCACAAAACAAAATTAGGATCTGCTGCCTTGCTCGCTCGCTTCAGGCTCGCTCGTTGCGGCAGCAAATATTGCAGTATTAAATATAATGACTTAGGAACTG
>CACRXK020009205.1:7425-19506 GCA_902702795.2 Paramuricea clavata
GGGGGCACTTGGGGACCGACTTTTTAATATTCAAAAAGAAATTAAACAGAAGGGTAAAAAACAATTCTGCAAAAACATCATGCCACAGAACAGGGACGTGGGAATGTATTGAAATCAGGGGGTAAGGTCTCACGATGCGCCACTATGGTTGGCGCCGAGCGATAAAATTTTCAACATTTAGAATCTCAAGGTCGCTGGAAACGACAATTTCAGAGTCTTAACTCTACTTTTCGGTAGGCTCGTTCAGGTGTACGAACGAAGGATTAAGAAAATTCATCCCTTATTTAATAGTTCGCTCAATTTCTGCATTTGTTCAATCTGTTCCAGATCAATAGAATCAGATAAGTCATTTTCTAAACTGAAGAATCAAAACATATGTATAGGCCTATGAGCCGCGTGTGAATACCAGGACGTGTTTATTAGTAATGTGTATGAGCTGTCATGAGAATATCGGTTCGCAGGCCACAGGTACGAAATCGGATAGTAGCAGAGAGAGAGAGAGACGAGTTTATTTTTTCGAATATAATTGTTACTTTCGTCCGTCCATATAAAATACTGAAAATAATGAAAAATAGAAGTGTATAATAACAACTAGCAAAACAATGAAATCAAGATAATAAATAATCTGAATTAACCATCTAAACCTTAGCAGGTGCGCTACGATTTGACGTTTAAAAATCAAGAAATAGTTTCTTACACATTAACACGTACACATACACATAGGCTTGTTCATAACATCTTACCAACCGGCTCTTGTATTGTCGGTCCCAATTCACGGAGTCGGACAGAAGTAATATTAATTCTTATACCCGAATTTTGGGACCGAGTTTTCGCACAGTATCAAGGAAGAATGGGACCGACTTTTAGTGATATTCGGACGCTAAGGGGGGTTTCGCACCCCCCCCCCTCCCAACCCCCCCTAATGTGCGCCCCTGTTAATATGGTTAAACGGGTTACTAGTTTGATTTGTTTAAAGCATCTCACGGGCATGGGACCCACCGCATTAGAAACCAGAAAAAAAATGCGAAGTTGACAATAAGATATATAAAATATCTCGTAACGTATTGGATTTGAACCTGTTGGAAAAGCATTTGGTTCCTCGATCTCACGCTATATAACTTGCAAACACATGGTGTCATCCTAGTTTAAATTCAGAGTTCCGAGATGGCAAAATCTATCACAAGATGCGGTTATTTCGAACTCGGAGGAACTTTTGGATCAAGTCTTCATATTAAGTGTCTGTTAACGTTTAATTAATTCATACACATTTTAGCTTAGATAGTACTATAGGTAAATGTTATTAATTTAAATAGCCCTTAACCTATATAGTTGGTGTAATGCCCAAACGGATTTTACCCATGCATGCACTTTGCATAATGTAGATAATTAGTTAATATCAAAATATATGGAAATTAGATACCAGTATATCCCATATCATCAGTCAGAGAATGTACAGTATATACGAAAATAAAATAAGTTCACCGTAACGGCTATTAATAGCTAAAACATTAGTACACCACAGCGTACATCTATCTGCGCATGGCATTATACAAATAATGAATGTTTATGAGTGCAATGGTAAAAATATTTTCATGAGGTGAAAGATGGAATGTTCCATTCAACGAGGCGACAGCCGAGTGAAAATATTCTTATCATTGCGCTCATAAACATTCATTATTTGTTTTATATAATGCCAAAATAGACTAATATTAAAAGGTTAATTTACTGTAAGCTCCAGCCATTTTGACGAGTCGTATTTGCATTAAATCCCATTTTCTGCACGAGTTTCGAATATCGGGTTAATTAAAATAAACTGCGATCACCGTACGAGAAGCATTTTGACGGATACGATTTATCGAAAACACAAAGAATGCAATGGAATAAAACGTATCGTACAACTGCACTCGCAAAGGTGCAATGGAACGTATTCCATTGCACTCTTGGGAATAGAATTTTCTATATTCAATATCACGTGACCATAAATAGCCAATTAATTATTAAGGTTTATAAGGCAAATTAAATATTAAGGTTTATATAAATTCAACTTATTCACATTAACCATTAGAATTAATTAAACATATACTTCATGCAAACACGCCAAACTATGCACTATTGTTGTAAATACGGAAGGAGGATTTTCAATAACACGACTAGAGAAGAAGACTTTCATAACAATTCATAAAATATCTGATTTAAGTTTTACTTTGAACAGTCATACAGTATAATACACGTTTCGATAATTACGTCATACATACTTTTTGGCCTGGAGTTCTGCTCTCATTAGTAAATTACGCAAGGTAATGGACCTTTCACCTTTTGACTAAAATTTAGATTTCAACAAGTCTAGACAAAAATTTTATCACAGCTTGAAAGAGCATCACAAAATTAGTAATATTCCGAAGTTTCGTTGCGAAATGTTTTAAAATGCGGATAATATAGCCTTGCGAAGTTTGCAATTTTCAGTCATTTTGTATTACAAACGGGAAATACATACCCTTTTCCCGAAGGAGGTATGTATTTCCCGCGCGTAATACAAAATGACTGAAAATGGCAAACTTCGCAAGGCTATATTATCCGCATTTTACAACATTTCGCAATGAAACTTTGGAATATTACTAATTTTGTGATGCTCTTTCAAGCTGTGATAAAATTCTTGTCTAGACTTGTTGAGATCTAAATTTTAGTCAAAAGGTGAAAGGTCCATTGGCTCACGATTCATGAGAGCGAGACTCCCAGGCCAAATGACGTAATTATCGAAGGGTGTATTACGAGTTGCCTATAAAGAAGGAGCTATAGGACACTCATTGGAGTTGAAGTCACGACACAATATTGCCTAAGCCATGATGGCTATTTAGCATATAGTGTCCGACGAAAGGCATTCGCTCGAAACGACGCCGTTCTCCTTGTATACGTAATCCAAAATAAAGCTATGAGAACAATCTTGAGTGCTAATAGAAAAATCTGTACGCAATAAATGCGAAAGCGTCTTGGCCTCTTAACTCTGCACAGTAGACGACGATTTCTGAGACTAAGGAATATTCTAAGTATTTTAACAATTATTTGGTCCTAACTAGAAGCTCGTTAAGGGAAAAATCCCTCCGCGATCAAACCTTGATAGATATACCAAGAATGTTTAAAGTTGCTGCAGCACGTGCAGACTGCATGGAACTTGCTACCGAAATGTATCAGAGATATTAAAGTTCTCGGTAGCTTTAAAAATGTTTTTAAACAATTTTTAGAATTTAATTAGCTGAATGGATCTCACAGTTTACTGATTTTAATAAAGATTATTATTATTATTATTATCTTTAAGGTAGGTGCATCCCTGTCAATCTGAAGTTTTCTTATTATTGGCACTATATACCTGGACTGGCACTGACACTGACACTGACAATTCAAGAGTGTTCAAAGAGCCACTTGGCCTTGACAACTCATATAGTGCATGCCCCGACGTCTTGTTACGTTGTGTTGTTGTCCGTTTGTTTAGCGTTCGGTTACAATATACGCTAATTTTCAATCTTTGTGTACTCTTCATTAGTTTGAAAATTTTGAATTCCTCTACTAATGAACTCAAATTTCCAATTCAAACGGCGATATTTCAAGCTGTATAGATCAGTTTAACAAAGTAAAGGTTCGATGTGCATGTGTTTCCAACAATGCTAGAAATAAAATACACGACAGTTTTGGAAAAGCATTAAGAACAGCCATAACCAAGGTCGAGTGGCTTCCAACTCTCATGCAGCACCCTCATCCTCGTTTGATTCGGGCTTACAAAAGGTTAAGACAATTATATATCCCCTCTGATATTGTTCCTGCTTTCACAGTGCGTTCTGACAGGCATGTTCCGGCGTTCCGCGGCAACACTGGCTTAAACTAGATCCTGTCATGTCAGTACTATATACTATCAAGACCATGCAAGATCTAACGTAACGAATCTAAAACAGTTCTTACTTTTGGGAAGTTGAAGAACTATTCCCAAATGTTACCAAGTTTATTACGAACCTATATATATACCTAAACTGGGTCCCCACATTTGTAACATACAGTAAGGTGGCAAAGCACTGGGTGAACTGAATTTAATTTAAAGGATTTACTAGATAGAAATTATTACGTTTTATCGACATCACTATAGGGCCGCTTTTCAGATCTTGTGTGTATATTAAACTGAAGTATGCCCCTTGACAGCGCCTTGTTTTGTCTATTGCGTCGAAGGCGTGTCAACTTTGCGGTCGTTGACCGTCGGTCGTCTCGTTGACATTATGATTATCTAGTACTTTTGATCCAGATATCTTTATATAACGTTGAAGATAATTCATTAAGGGACGGACCATTAGAAAAGTGATGGGGGGGGGAGGGATTTTCTAAGAGGCAATATTTTTTTCTTGTTCACCTATAGAAGAAATTTTTTTTTCTCAGTTGATGGGTGGAAATTTTCTTTTTTAAGTGAAATTTATAGGCCTATCTTCCAAGCTAGGAATTTTTTTTGCACTATGCCTGGGAAGATTTTTGTTTCCTAATTTTTTTTCTGGGGATACATTTTTTTTTGTCCTCCCCCCCATCACTTTTCTAATGGTCCGTCCCTAACTGTTAGGATTTGAACTCAGCACGGTTTGAAATACTTTTATATGAGTCACATTGATATTCTATTATTTTAAGTTCTTTTAGTAAATTTTACCGTATTTTAATATTGCATGCTGTAATATATTTTAAGACTAATTGTCTGTAGTTTTGTAAATACGCAATGTAAATTTGTAAAATAGTTTTGTGAAAATATATACGCATTATATGCATTTTCATTAATAAATCATAATCATAGAACAAGGCCTGCTTTCAGACGTCCAACAATATATTCGTGAAGCACAATTTTAAGACCTTTTAAGTTAATTTAAAATACAAATGGCTCAAATGAATACACACACTAACATCAATATATAGGGCATGGTGGGCGGACAAACTTTTAAAGACACGATTTAATTGAATGAACTGAATTTAATGTACTGGGGTTTGCCATGCAGAAGTTACATTATGTTTTACCGACTGCTTTTCCGATCTGGTGCCTATAAAAGTCTGCCCCCTTGACAGCGCTGGCTTGTTTTGCAAGCCGCGTCAACTTTTACATGTTTAAATAAGGCCTGATTTTCGATTGTTTTCATGAACATTTAGATATAAAGAACGGAAATTGCTTATCACCATCTTACAGTTGTATTGTCATTTCTCTTCCAGAATTAATCATCACACAATACTTAATACTCAAAGGACATACATTTTTGTCACCCTCGCGCCTCCACCTGCATGACTCTCGTTACAATCTAGCTCGGACGTAACTTGCCACTCTACACAAAATCGCATACTTATTATGATAGATTCGTTATAAAGTCATGTGGGGAAGTGGTTTTGGGAATTGGTTTTGACAATAGACAATTACCATTATAGACTAATTTTAAAACTAGGCAAGGAGATGCAAATAAATCACCACAGCTAGAAAGAGCATACTAAAATTAGTAAAATTTGGTTGCGAAATGTTGTAAAATGTGGAAAATATAGCCTTGCGAAGTTTGCAAATTTTGTATACTTTTGTATTGCGTGCGACCATTTCCGGCCTAAATGTGGTAGGAATGTGGTAGGAATTTCCGCAAGCAGTACAAAAGTATACAAAATTTGCGAACTTTTCAAGGCTATATTTTCCTCATTTTACAACATTTCGCAACCAAACTTTGTAATTTTACTAATTTTAGTATGCTCTTTCTAGCTGTGGTGATTTATTTGTAATAATTTTAAAATTAGTCTATAATGGGAAATGGGAATTGTCTATTCACATTAACTTTGGAAGAAGAGGTCACAACGCCGGTTATGTCCATGGTCTTGACTGGTACAGTATAAGATGAGTCCTCCTTTGGTCTAAATAGAACATTTAAAAAGCCTAGCCCAGAATGGTTAGATCATTAAAAAACATCCTCTCAGTTCTAGATGTACTGTTGATAAATATTCTACACATCACTATTCACTGCAGAATTCACGAGCGAATATCAAGTACCAACAAACTTGGATTTCCTGTTTCTTTCTTTATTTATTTCTTTCTTTTCCAGTCACGGTTATTTACGTACAGCGGACGTTGAGATACGTCCGAACATGAGAACATCATTTGAAACGTTGAGAACATCATTTGAACGTTGAGAACATCATTTGAAAATAGCTAGGGGAAATTAGCAAGATAACAGGGAAAATAAGGATTATAAATAAATCCTTATTTCCCCTGTTTTGATAAAATTTCATACATACTGACAAATCACTTTAGGTAATTACGTCACTAACAGACGTCTATAAAACAAAATGAGTACGTTTGCCATATACCATTGCTGGTCACTTGCACGAAGAAGGCGAAAAAACTAAAGCAGAAAATATCAACGCAAGCAGTCAGAGAAAATGTTGGCGAAACTTTTGCTGGCTCTTTGTTGCATATCAGCATGTGAAGGTAAATATATATATATATATATATAGTGAAACCTTAAATTTTATGTACCAGAGGGCATACTTACACCAGCAAATTAGTTACGTCACAACGTTATAAATAAATTATAAAATGAGCAAATTACGCATTTAATTCAATCTGATTGGGAAGGAAGTCAAAATCTTGCTAATTTCTCTTCAAATTTCAATCCAAATTAACCTGTTTGTATATATAGGGGGTGACTAGATCCCATTTCCACTGGCCTTGAAATTCGCATTACAGTCGAACCCCTATTAAGCGGACACCTTCGGGACCTCGCCTAAGTGTCCGCTTAAAAGGGGTGTACGCTTAAAAGGGGTATGTAGAAAAACACAGCAGGAGGCAAAGGTGTATGATTAGGTGTGTAATTTGAGTATCAAAACAGTAAAAAATATCTAAAAAAATATGAAAATTTCTTTGTTCATAAAAGTTCGTTAGAAAATGTATACGTCTCTCACAGTCATATAAAAAAGGAATCGATACAAGTTTGCTTTCGAGGCTCACGCAGACGATAGCCCATTATAATGTCATTTACATAAAAATGGCGTTGAAAAGTTCTTCCAAACCTTGACATTGTAGTGCGAATTCTGTGAGCCGCTGGACAACTTTAAGGGCTTTGGAGGACGATTTAATGACTGGTTCGTTTACTTCGTTAAGAGACCAGCCAAATTCGTCATCTTCGTTCAGTTCGTTGTCATCATCAGTGATCTGACACATATCTTTCGGCTCCTCGGCTGGCGGTTCAATTGCACTCCTCCGTCCTCGTTGGTCACTACCTCAATTGAATCTTGGCTCTGATGTCTTCGCGCCAAGTTGGTGTGACACTGTCACTGTCAATGTGCCATGTAAATTGATCTCAATTGTTATTCACTGTCGAATATTGAATACATTTTATCAGACAATCTGTCATCTGTCTGCTTAAGAGAGGTTGGTTTGCCCATTGGGACCTCAAGTAAGGTGTCCAGTGTCCGCGTCCGTTAAAGAGGGGTGTCCGCTTAATAGGGGTTATGATAATAGTATTTTATTAAAGAAAACTAATGGGACCTGAGATATGTGTCCGCTTAAAAGAGCTAGGTGTCCGCTTAAGAGAGGTGTCTGCTTATAGGGGTTCGACTGTATTCCCTTAATTGCGACATTTTCAGCGATATAGGCGATAAATGGTGAAAGTGAACTTAATATTAAACGCCGTGGCATTTAATCGAGTAAATACGGTGTTCGAATTTTTCCAAAATTCGTCGATTACTTGCTTACCTAAAGATACGATTGATTTTTAGGAGGATGGGTAAACCTTGGCAATGGCTGTACTTCTGCTAGGGGGAATCACCCCGCACTGTTAACATACCGTGGTACTGGTAGGTCTGGTTTTGTGTCTGCTTTCAGGCTGACGCATATACGTGGAAAAATTGGATGTCATGCATGCTAATGGAAGGACAAATTGAGGATGTATACTGCTCATCACCGTACCAACATGTACGTTACAGATGTGAAGAACGTTGTCATGTACCCTTCACCTGTGTTGGTGAAGCCATTTCAATCCGGTGGATGGTATCATATCCCTGGCTACTTTGCGAATTCACCCCAACTTGCCTTTTCAGATGTTGGCCCCAGGTATATATATTCCGGACACCAGATGAGAGTATGGTATGGAGAGGATCTGTACGGGTACACTGAAAAGGATAACCATGGCTACACCTGCTTCAAAGCTGAGATATTCTTCGTTTACTATGCATGAATCATGTGAAATATCAATGATACATGTGAAAAAAGCTGGACCTGCACGATTAGACTCAATAACCCATGTTTAACGATAGCTACGTACTCGTATTGTTTTTTTTTTAATTGTACGAGCCATTATATTCCAATCATTTAGTTAGTAAATAAGACATATTTGTTGTGAAGTTAAATGTATATATTGCTGATTTTTGCAATGCATGCGTACAAATATACAATGTATAGTATAATGCAATGAAACGTGATAAAATTTAATAATAAAAACATGCTAATGAAAAGAGGTTGAATCTGTCCACTATATACTGGGGGGGGGGGCACTACTGTATAAGGGGCCATGCAAATATACGGGGCCGGAGCAAAAGGGGACGGGGTACATACTTTTTTGAGCTGCATAGAAGCGAGGCACACAGAAGAAGCGGGGCATACAAAGAAGCGGGGCAGCAACTTTTTTAGTAAAGTTCCGATCGGGGCTGGAGATTTTTATCACACCAACCTAAGCGGGGCTTGCTTTTTTTAACATTCAAAATTGCACGATTTGCCCCGGCCCGGGGGTACAACAAACTTTGCAAGGATTCTAATGTTTAATGCCAGCATTTATTTGTGAAAGTGGAAGATCATATCTTATAAGACTAACAAATTTTAATATTGTTGAGACGATCAGTGGAAAACATGATAAATTGGTTTCATATTTTATACTAGCTGATCTATATTGTTTTCACTTAACGTTAAATTTGTCTTTGTCTCTACTTCGAGTTTCACGTATTACATTATAACATCAATCTAGCCTAAGTAGTTCAGGTTTTCTTCACAGCGACACGACGTATATTTTATTTCAGGTTTTATATTAGTTGATATACACCGTAAATTAGCTAGAGTTTAATATAGTTTTTTTTCTTAACGTATAGGATTTGAACCATGCAGTTGGAAAAGCATTTGGTTCCTCGACCTCAGGTAATAACATGCGGACACGTGGTGTGGCATAGTCATCCTAGTTTAAATTCCGAGTTCCGAGTTCTACCAAAAGATGCTGTAATTTCGAACTCGAGAACCTTTTAGATCAAGTCTTAATATTTAGTGTCTGTTTAATTAATTCAGTGTACATTTTGCATATAAGCAACACCGAGAAGGTGAAATTTATGTCAGATATTCAAGGTAGTTAAAAATAATTACCTCGGTACATCAAAGAAAACCGACTCAATCATGAATTAAAGCTTTGATAATATAGGTAAACGTTATTAATTTAAATAGCCCTTAGCCTATATATAGTTGATGTAATGCCCAAACGGATTTATCCACTTCACATAATGTAGATTATTAGTCAATATATAGCAAAATTTATGTAAACAAGACGCTCTACGGGGCGTTAACTCGCTGGGGCTCTACGGAGCGTTAACTCGCCGTGGCTATACAAATACGCACATTACTGTACATGATCACACATGATACATACAGTGACACAGCTATTTCAATTAAGATTTAAGGTTTTCCCCCAGCTAAGCGGAAAAGTCGAAAACGAGCGCGAAAGGCTTAACACATGCCACAGTACTAAAATGCGGTAGGCCCTATACCCTACTGGCTACAAGTAAAGTTATATTTAGTACGCTACATCCATGGGCGTACCGGGCCGGGGGGGGGGCGGGGGGGGGCGGCAGCCCCCCCAGTTTGTTGGGCAGTCGGGCAATATTCGCTGAACAGTCGGGCAATTTTGGTTTATTAAAAAAATAAATGGGACAAATTCTGTAAATTCTGGGGTCAATTTTGTGATGTTTCAAAAATTTTTGTTAGGTTCCGGAAAATTTTGGTATGTCCGGAAAACATTTTTGAGCCCTAAAATGGTACACTGACCGAAAATGTTTTGGCGACGGGGTGGGGGAGGTCGCCACTTTCGTACGCCCATGGCTACATCTTCAAGACTGTCAGCCGCCAGTTGGTCCGTACGCTAGGATTAAACTGCGCTTTAAAACGTTCAAAATAAAATATTTTTGGGCTTTTAATTTTGGGCTCAAAATAGACGAATCCACTGGTATACGGCCGAAAAAGAGAAAACCAATGTTATCAAGGATCAAACGTACTGCATTTTTTTTATAATTAATACAAGTAATTTTTTTTTATTTTCTTTTTTTTTCTTTTTTCTGTGCTGATGTTGTGTACTCAGGTGTGAATATGATGTTTGTGATGTTACTCTGAGTGTATATCCACACCGGGCGAGCTTGAAAAATATGCCCGGCCACGGTGGGAATCGAACCTACGACCTTTGGAATACTAGCCCAATGCTCTGCCAAATATTATATCACTAGATTGCATTGATATCGAAGGAACTAGACTCAGTTCCGAAATATCACATACTCGAACCGACCTGACCGCTTAACTCAGTTGGCAGAGCATTGGGCTAGTTTTCCAAAGGTCGTAGGTTCGATTCCCACCGTGGCCGGGCATATTTTTCAAGCTCGCCCGGTATGGATATACACTCAGAGTAATATCACAAACATCATAATACAAGTAGTTTAATAATTTTGAGCGATTTGTCAACAATACAATTTCGCTTGATTTTCAAAGGCCTTCAAAGACAAAGGCCATAAATTGCTAGAATACTGTTGTAAAGTAATACATTTGACATCCGTAATTAGTACCATTTTTAACGCTGAATCGAACGGTGGTATTTTTATCCTTATTGCGCCATTTATAGGCATTACAAATTACAAAACACTATGAAACGTACTGCGAGTGATTTGTCAACAATACAATTTGACCAATTTCGCTTGATTTTCAAAGGCCATAAATCGCTAGAATACTGCTGTTTAATAATACATTTGACATCCGTGAGTACAATTTCTTACGCTGAATCGAACGGTGGTATTTTTATCCTTATTGCGCCATTAGGCATTACAAATACAAGGACAAACGTAGCGCGAGTGATTTGTCAACAATAGTACGTACTCCAAGCGATTTGTCATCAATACAATTTCGCTTGATTTTCAAAGGCCATAAATCGCTAGAATACTGGTGTTTAGTAATACACTTGATATCCGTAGGTACAATTTCTTACGCTGAATCGAACGGTGTCGCTTTCTTCTCGGGATATAAAGCGGCGCAGCCAAACGTATAAACTTACGACTTGCGTGCTGTTTCCGTGCGAAATTCCTTGTAAAATTGTTCAATTTTCCCGAATTTTCCTGAAAATGCAGGGTTATTTATGGATAATTTGGGTAAAATTGGCAGGATCCTTATGGATAATTGGGGGGAAAATTAGGCAGCTCATTAATATTCTATTTTGTGGCTATCGACGATTGGAGATTGGAGATCCATGATGCCGAAACCTATACTCCTCTGGGGCACAGGTGCCCCAGCGAGTAATTAGATTCTTTTTATTCGCCTATAATCAGATGGCAAATTAATTTTGTATTTTAGTGATGATATAGCATATACTGGATACACTTATGTTCAAAGGAAGAACACGTCAACATTAATTAATTTGCCATAATACAAAATTAATTTGCCATAATTATAGGCGTAAAAAAAGAGTGTTTGTCCGTCTGCAAATCCAGGGCCAAACAGAGAAATTCGGGGGCTCGGGGCAATTTTTTATTTCGGGGGGCCCAAATTTTCCCGAAAATGTTGGCAAGCGAGGGGGGGGGGGGGATTTTTCCGGACGTTAAAATGTCGAGTCAAAAAAATTTTCAGGATCAAACACATTAAGTTAAATTAAAGTTTAAAATGAATTTTCCGTGCAAGTTCTTGTTAAAACTTGGGTAAACCCATTTTTTTCGGACAAACTCTGTAAAGTTAAGGTCTAGAAATTTTTTCTCGTATCATTATGTGATAAAAAACCGGCCAAATAATTTTGTTAAGTTACACGTTTTGTG
>CACRXK020009206.1:0-19506 GCA_902702795.2 Paramuricea clavata
AAGATTTGGAACGGATTATAACTTGGTTAAATGGAAACTATTTGTTTTTAAATTATGAAAAAACGAAAGTTATGCTGGTTGGAACTCATCAGAGATTGAGTAAAGTCACAAACTTCACTGTTAGAGCAATGGATGCCGACAATCAACAGACTACTCTCGAGAGAGTATATGTATTCAAATATCTTGGTGTCATATTAGATCCAGCACTTGCTTGGAATGACCACATTGACTATGTTGCTAAAAAGATATCATCAAGATTGGGATTGCTCCGTAGGGCACGTAAGATTTTACCAAAACAAGCATGCGTTATATTGTATAATGCGATGATACTGCCATTATTTGACTACTGTTGTGTTATATGGGACAGTTGTGGCAAGACAAATCAACAGTATTTGGACAAACTCCAAAAAAGAGCAGCAGGAATCATCGAAGGTCACAGAGTAAGCCAAACTGACCTGATTCACACTCTCAGTTGGCAATCATTAAAATTGCGAGGAGTTTACCATATATGTCTATTGGTACATAAGTGCTTAAACAATATGGCACCTGATTACTTATTAGACGAGTTTCATCATTCAGGTGAATTCCACTCATATAACACAAGAAACAGAGACCTACTTCGCCCCCTGCTGCAAGAACCTCTAAATATCAAAGTTCATTTAGGATAAATGGCGTAAGAAAATGGAAATCTCTTCCAAATAATCTTAGAAATGAGCAAAATTTTCTAACTTTTAAGAGACGTCTTAAAAATTACTTAAAGGGACTTTGAGTACTAACTTCTGTGTGCGTGTGTACTACAGGATGTTGTAATTGTTTTCGTATAGCTTAATGAGTTTGTAATTATCATAGATACAGGGCTCCTTTTAAACCAGCATTTTGCTGAACAGGATATCCCTGTCTAAATATTATTAAACTCCACTCAATAATTCGGTCAATATTTTGTAACGAATAAAGTCTATTCGGCGACCAAGTTTGTAGTTGTCTGTCCAAGAGTATTTTTCAAGAATGTTCATACAGTAAGACGATCAGGAAAATAAGTAATTTTAATTTATTTTCCTTCTGTATTGGTGGACCGCTCATATATATTCGTTAATTCTAAATCTAACAAAGTTAATATTATACAACTTATATTGTTGCTGCTTTTTATTACATGCAATGCTCACGATTATTCTACATTTTTGCATGGTATTAACCATGGATTAATTGTCACTTGGAAATTGCCAAAGACCAGGTCTCCACACCTGTGACTATTTTATCTGGCAGGTTATATGACATGCTTGATAAATGTTGTCATTGACAATGGTTGCTCGTCCATTTATTAGAATGTTGTGTAGCCGTGAAGCAGTACAAAGTAAACTGTCAACGCAGTGATAGTTTGTTTTCAACATAGTGACCAATAACATGTTTCCGGCACAATTACTAGGTATAAAGTTCAAAATAATCATCAAATTGAAGTATGTGTGTGTGTGTGGGGGGGTAGGGATTTGTTGCATTGAGTGGAGTGATGCATGCACAAGATATTTACACACAAATTTTTTTCTAGGCTGCAGCACATTAGTCTCCATCTCAGACATGCAAAATATAACTTGGTTTCTTGCATGAAAACTCACATTAATCTCAAATAAACTCACGTTTATTTTGACTTAAAAATTATTAATACTAATATAATCATCAACCATGTTATTGTTCAACTGCTGGATTGTACAATGCAATTCACACCAGGTATTAAATATCTTAATGTAGTAAGTGCACCAAGTTAATTTCACACTGACAGTCGTGTTAGCTTGGATTTTGCTTCACTGATCGGTCAATCTGACAACGGGAAACCAGACCAACAATCCTGGACAAAACTGTTGGGACACTCAACCTTTTTCACCTTTGACTTCTAAAGACAACGCCCCCGTCCCCTCCCCTCTCCTCTCCTCCCCCACCCCAATTCAATGTTGAAGGTTCTTACAATTTTAGTTAAGGATGTCCCCAAAATCAACATTGAACGGGGGAGGGGAGGGGGGGGGGAGTTTCGGTTCAAAAGCATATTTTGCGTTAAATCTGCTTTCCCTGAAGAGAATAATAAAAACATGCGAAAATTTTGGGTTGTCCCAAGGACGTTTGGCCAGGATTGTCGGAATTTAGATGATAAACTAAAAATGAAATGTGGACGAAAATCTTTGCCGTTTTGACACTAGATGATCTTTTAACGAATTATATTCATATACTCGGAAAACTACCCTTGAAAAACAGGTAACTGATGGGCTACCGTTGTTAAATATTTTTAAATAATAATTTTTAATAATACTCTCGAAGATGTAGAAAACAGTGAACCGGACTGAACTGAAGACCAGATACACTTAGATAATGTCACGGTCGCTTTCTGTTTTACAAAACTAGTCGTGGAAAACAATACAAACGAATGACCAAATACCGCACGTACAATGATAGTTAATATTTAATAAAATTTCTGTTAACACATGTAAACAACATATTAAGCAGAGACAGCTAGTACTCACGCACACTTCTCAGTAATATATTTTGAAATGCTTAACTTAATTAAAATTACTGATGAAATGTGCAGTTCTCACAACATTCGTGAATTAACCAATCAGAGAATCGCTACTTGTTTGCTTACTGTTGCTATGCTACAGCACTCAGGGAAGTGCCGGAGGTGTGTCTTTTGCAAACAAAAACGTTTCCGGTTAAAAAAATATAATATTTAAGATTTCAGCATGAATATAATAAAGTGGAAATTGAACTTTGTGTCGTGCAATTTTGGACTGAAATCAAACTTGTGATTACAAATCGCACTCCCGCTTCGCGGTCGTGCGATTTTGTAATCAAGCGTTTGATTTCAGTCCAAATTGCACTCCACTGAGTTCAATTACCATTATTAATTATATATTAATGTTTCTGTTTCCTTGAAATAAATGCCAAATTTCCCATTTAATTTACGAGTGGCTTTTACCAAGATTTTCCCAGGAAATTTACAATATTTACCAAACATTGAAATACCAAGTTTGGCATACCAAGATTTTCCCAATCGATTTAAGGTATGTACCAAAAATTTCCCAAGTTTAGGATTTTGACAATGATAGATGCAAAACGTATATAGGCATTATGTCAGCTTCTCTGATGACACCATTCACTTGTAAAGATTAAGATTGTACGCAGTCACAACTGTATAACTATATAATACAAGACATTTTGAGCATTATTCCTGAGTGCTTTAGTGACACACCTAGCCAGGTAAATATATGAATGTAGGCTGGTAGTAGTATCTTAACAATGGAAATACTTTTACACAGCGTCACACGTTTTACAAAATTCAGTGTTACTTATGATCAAACTTTCATCTTTCCTTGAAAAATATTTCGATAAACAGCCAGAACAAACAGTGAAATTTGCAGTAAGCCACGATGCTTGAATGTAAAGTATTTACAAAATGTCATGGTTCATGAGGCTCATAGCGAGTTTCGACCAGGGTATTGGGAAAGTCAACTGCGATCCGGAGTATGTCATAATATTTTTAAAAATTTTTGTGACGTAAAAAACGTCATAATTCTGATCATCTTTTCGTATGTACAAAAATCCCCAAAATGACTTCTTGGCTGCATATAATTCGCGAACCGGAAACGGACTGGTGCAGAATAGTGTGCTGCCTTTGGCAGCAACAAGGCACTCGTCGTACTACCAGTGAATGTCAACATACGGTCTGAAATGTTTACAAGTCAGATTGTAGGAATGAATTTCAAGTCCATACTGTCCTGAAGACGGAACATGGCAATGGTGGGACAAAAAACGATTCTCCATATAATTATGAATGATATAGAAATTCCACAAAAGTATACAATTTACATACAATAAGATTCATCTATTTCCAAAAAAAGTTTTCCAGAAAGTTTAAAGTTATTATAATTTATAGGTAGTTGACCATGCGGTGTTTCACTGCGAGTAGGTTATTTTTATTTAAAATTCGTTTACACTATAGAGCTTTTGTCATGAAGTACAATTGTTCGGTATGAATCTTGTTGCTTTTTCTTTCGTCACTATATATTACAAGAAAATAAATGTCTGTTCCTTTGGAAAATAGTTTTGCTTCGCTCAAATCTTCAAACCAAACTTCGGAAGCAAACATTCAGTGCATATATTTTCCCCAATAGCCTGTAACGCGTCATTGGCCGTTTTGATACTACAGCCGCATTATGCGTCCGGACGAATAATCCGACGTGACGAATCGTCCGACCAACCGATCAGATGAATAGGTTTAAAGCGGCAATGCCACTTGCTGCGCATCTGTTCTGCGCATAGATCAACTTGAAAAAGTTTACCCAACTTTTTCAAGTTTATCGAATTTCAATATGTCGTCTGACCAGGGCGCCATGAGCCGAACACAGAGGTTGAAGGAAAAATGCTGGTCGAAAAAAGGTGTTTTCGAGCCAAAAGGCGTACAGAAAGTTATGGGAGAATAAGCACAGAGGATCTATTTAAATGCTAAGGTATTTGATACGTGGCAAGAGACCATTATATGAGCATTCAAGTGACACTGACTTTGCCGCACATCTGTCGCGATTCTGGTGGCAACTGAGTCTTCGACTACAAATTTATAGAACACAATGATTCTCACATGGTACAAGAACGGGCAAACATCAGCCAAGGTATGAAAATCACGTTCACTTTTATATAGGATGTGCTTTGTAAAGGGAGTAATATTAATATTCAGTTTTAAAACACGATTTTGCAAGGTATATAAACATAAAGAAATATTGTATCAAAAATTATAAAAAGAATTGGTTTATTTTTATATAAATTACAGCATTGACCACAGGTGTTAGTGTTGTATAATATTTCATATTTCCTGCTTTCAGAACCCCAAACATCTACACCATTAAAAATAAAGGTCAGATGACAAAACCCTTTCTCATGTTGAGTCACCTGTACACAAACTACAAAAAATCATGAACCTTTCCAACAACAGAAGGACCAGGCAGTGGGATGTAAAAGTTGAAAAAGGATTCAAGTGCATTACAGTTCTCATTTCAAAGGTTATCCAACGGGCAACGGATTGACTGCATGACGGTGACTATATCACCCGCCATGTTTCCTTAAATGCAATCGACGCAGGCCACATTGCTCCCACTGTTGCACACCAGCAACAAAGGACATACCAAAAGGAAAAAAACTGATTTTTGCAATAACTGATGTAAAAGTGGCACATTCCAATTTTGTGCAAAATTTATGCAATTTCTAATGTCTATTATATAAAAAATCATTACTTACTACATACAAACATAAATTAGAATATAATCAATACAAATTATTAAAATCAAATTCCCTTCGCTAGAAAATTTATCAAAGGTTCATGAATATCATCGTTCTCTGTAACACATATAAACTCCAGGCACAGATGAATAATGTTACAAGTTTTATTTTGAAGACTACACAAGAGGGGAAAACACGGTGATTCATTTTGCCCAAATATCCATGCCGAGCCCATGTGTGAACATAATCCATACTCCTTATTCCTCTTCTTAGACTTCTAATTACTAGTTTTCTTACTGTGTCTTCATCCAGTGTATGAACAAATGCCTGTGAATTTAATAATGTATTTTATAATAAAATAATGAAATGACCATCCAACAGCTTTAACAATTTCTAGCATGAAAGCGAGTTAATTGGTCTTATATGGGTTTATGTCGTGCTATTTGTTTCCATCACAAAGCCTCGCTTTGGTATCAAAGCAAAGCTTTTGGCGAGAACAACGAAATGGCCTGATACACGGTTTGCATGCACAACCCCATATGCATTGCAATTAGCTTCAATTAGAAGGTTTATAGAAAATGTTAGAATATTTCACTTATATAAATGTATAATTACTCGCTAGGGCACTGTGCCCCAGACGAGTATAGGTTTCGGCACGCATTTTTGGTGGATGTCAGATTTCCGATCGTCGTTGATAGCCACAAAATAGAATATTAATGAGCTGCCTAATTTTGCCCCAATTATCCATAATGCTCCTGCCAATTTTACCCAAATTGTCCATACATAGCCTTCCATTTTGAGGAAAATTGAACAATTTTACAAGGAATTTCGCATGGAAATCGCAAGTTTATAAAAGTTTATACGTTTGACTGGGCTGCTTTTATATATTTTGAGAAGAAAGCGACACCGTTCGATTCAGCGTCAGAAATTGTACTTACGGATGTCAAGTGTATTACTAAACACCCGTATTCTAGCGATTTATGGCCTTTGAAAATGAAGCGAAATTGTATTTTTGATCACAAATCACTCGCACTACGTTTGTCCACAGGTTTGTCCTTGTATTTGTAATGCATAATGGCGCAATAAGGATAAAAATACCACCGTTCGATTCAGCGTAAGAAATTGCACTAATTACGAATGTCAAATGTATTACTAAACAACAGTGTTCTAGCGATTTAAGGCCTTTGTCTTTGAAAGCCATGCGAAATTGTATTGTTACCAATCGCTCAAAATAATTAAACTAATTATAAAAAAATGCAGTACGTTTGACCCTTGATAACTTTGGTATCATTGGTTTTCTCTTTCTCGGCCGTATACCAGTGGATTCGTCTCACTTCTCGCTTCATTTTGATAGTATTTTGAGCCCAAAAGCCCCCAAAAATTTTATTTTGAACGTTTCAAAGCGCAGTCTAATCCTAGACCAACTGGCGGATGCCAGTTTTGAAGAAGAATGTAGCGTACTATTAAACGGTATATGACCGGCAGCCGGTCACGGTTGCGGCACGGCAGCCGGTCACGGTCACGATGCCGATATTCAGCCCATCAGTTAATCAAGCATCATATGCTCCTGCCGCAGTGTGGATTGATGTATGGTGCAGCCAAATACATGCACTCGCACACATAATGCATTTGAATTGTGTTGCTGCAGAGCAGATGCCTTAGCTTTTATACCGATGCAATTTAATAAAAGTTTTGAGAGAAAAAACCTTGCATAGATGAATGAGTACAACAAATATTGAGCACCAAAAAATTCACACAACTTCCCCCATCAGATATCTAATGGTCCACCCCTTATCAGATATATCCTAGGGCCCCAATTTTGTACAATTTGTGTGTGTGTTTTTTTTTTGCATCTCTAAAAACTCCTACTTTTGTCCTGCTTTTCTGCACATTTTCCTACTTTATTACTACTTTTCCTAAAATTCTAGTCCTACTTTTATCCTACTTTTCTACAAAAGGATGCCAGAAAGCCCTGTCTACAGAGCAGGATCTCTTTTACAATCTCAACAAAAATATTTAGTTTTGATTTAAAAATCTCCAGCAGAATTAGTCAGACTTTTGAATTATTTGAATTAGTTTGGACTATCACAGACTTTTTAAAATACGTTAATTATTCCTTGCACATAATTATGTAGATTAGTTCAGTTTTCATTAGCACGTACGCTGGACAGGTGTTTGTTTCCATTTATTATTTTCTTGTTATGTATTAGTGGGCTCGCACTTTCCAAAAAAAAAACATTTCTAAGAAAGGTAAGGACGATAAGGATGGAAAATGCAATTTAAATTACGCTTAAATAAGGCATTAAATTTCAAAGAAAGAAATATATTCAAGTAAATGTACTCCATATATAATGCTTGCTTAAGAGTCGTTCAAGAAATTTTTAAGAAAAACTAGCAGGTTTTATTGCATTTCCGGGGCTCTGAGAAGTCTCAGATTTCATAATTTCCCGGACCTTCCTGTCCCAGAAGCCCCCCCCCCCCAATGAAAAAATGCCGCCGCGGTAAGTGCTACAGGTTTACCCCTGGTCATCGTATGGCTCACCCCTGGTCATCATATGACGTCAAGTATTTTTTACGATTTCACGGCTTCACGCTCAATAAGAGAACCTCTGGTAAATTTTTAAACTTTTTTTCCGATTTTTCTAACTCTCAAAAGGTTAGGGTTAGGGGTTAGGGTTAGAAAAGGGTTTGGGGTTTGGGATAGGTTTATCTTATAAAAATTCAACTTTAACAATAGTCACTAGACTGCCGGCCATTTAGTATTTAATAAACCGTGACCGGCTGCCGGTCATATAGTCACTTCGTACTAAATATAACTTTACTTGTAGAGTCTACCGCATTTTAGTACTGTGTTATTAAGCCTTTCGCGCTCGTGTTCGACTTTTCCGCTTAGCTCGGGAAAAAGCTGTGTATTGTATGTATCATGTACATTGTACAGTAATGTGCGTAGTTGTAGCCTCAGCGAGTTAACGCTCCGCAGAGCGTCTTGTTATGTTTCATTTGGCTAATATTCAGGCATCTGAAGTAGGAAAAATCAGGTCAGCAACAATTTACCATCGGCAAACAGGTCTACAGCATGTTAATTTGCGTCCAGACATGATGTCCTGACAGGTTGGCATGCGCAATTTGCTTTTGCCGAATTATATTTGCCGTCCTGAACAAATATACTGCTATTTCCCATTTCAAATTTCAATCTGCGCCATCACTTCCCAATTAGACTTTATCACCATTCAACAGTTTCAACCAAAGTTATTCAAATTAAAGATGTGGTACAGTCCAATCTGCACATGTGCACATAGGAGCTCTCTTTTTATTATACAAACAGTTTATTTAGGTTTTTATTTCATTCAAAGCAAAGCTTGATTGTTGTGTCTTGTCATTCATTGCAAAGCTTGATTGCTGTGTCTTGATAATTTATTAACTCTAGAATCATGATAATATAAGTTGTCAAATAAAATTCAATAATTTGGATACTGAAATGTAAACAAAACCTTTGTTTACATACGCATTTGTTTACATACGGACTGTACCGCATCTTCAAACATGTTTAATATACCTCATTATAAAAACGTTTGAAACAATTTTATCAATTTAACATGTAGTAATAGAAATTCAGAAACCTTGGCTTAATATCATCGTTTTCTCATGAGTGTTGCCAGTTGCACGCTGCCAGGCCACGAAGTACATGCACTACATGGTACTTTCGCCAACGTCATTCTACAAAAAAAGTAGGATAAACAGTAAATATAATGTGGTATAATATGCAAACACAAATAAAAGATACCGTCAAGTACATTTGATTCGCATACATACGCTATTCTTGCAAGGAGACTGAGGAGTTTTGCGATTTCCACACTTGACACTTGCAGCTGGCAGAATACACAACGTTCTTTAATCTTTGCCTTACGCGGGCAACCTCGCTTACTGTTCTCTTTTCTTTTGGTGGCACATGAACTTTTACAACTATAATTGTCAACCTGCATGAAATGAAGCAATTGTTTGGTCTTTTCCGGCAATTTCCGCAGCTGAAAATGTGAATATATGCACACTTTTATGGCATGGTAGAAAACGCGGGTACCGGATACCAGATACGGACACCGGATACGGATACCTGATAGTCTTAAGGTGGCTCTCTAGGGTTTCATTTCCGGGGGTTACGTTCTTCGTGTATCTAAACTAAAACTCGTGTGACTTCAAAATACGAACGAACGTTGTGTTTTATATGGAACTTTTTTTTAAACAAAAGTGTGAACTTTGCTTTAGTTGAAAGCATAAAAAGAGTTCTAAAAGCCAAAACGATACTTGGATGTGATGTTTCAAAAGAAGATAATGTAAACTTGTTTGTTTTTTTAAGCGGTATTCTGGACGTTTTTTGAACCGCCGTGGCGTCATACGCGAGTTTGGATTGCAAACATTGGGATATGATTTAAAGTTTCTTAAAAAATTTGCAGTGTTTTCTCCACAATCTAGCAGCACTTATGACAATAAAGATGACTTAAATAATGAGCCCTCTACGGGTGAAATGAGCAGGGACGAAACTCCAAACATACCACTATAAAAATTAAAATTTGAACGGGCATTTTGCGAAAAGTACTAACTCGCACGGGACGAATTTTGACAAAAACAATTTTAAAATTAATAGCAAGAAGTCATAACCAGTAATTACCTAAATATCTTTGCCAATTTTACGTACATGTATAATCCACGCTTAGTTGAGCATTAACCGACACAGTTATGAACAGTATATCAAACATAATATATACCACGCGTTTACATGAAACTTACATCAAGGGCTGGCTTTTCGTGTTCTAATTTTTTTTTGCGTAAACAACTCCATATATGGAAGTTGGTTCCTTATATGGGAGTTGTTCGTGCATTCTGTATTATTCTAATTCTAAGGAAAACCGATAAATTTGGGTTTCATTTTGGCAATTTTTACTAAATTTTGACGCGAACAATTTAATACCCCAATTGACGTGTACATGCATTTTGTATAAAACAACAAAGCATGACTTTTTTGAAATCACAAAATATAAATTATGTTTAATATACTGTTCATAACTGTGTCGGTTAATAGTCAACTAAGCGTGGATTATACATGTAAAATTGGCAAAGATATTTAGGTAATTACTGGTTATGACTTCTTGGTATTAATTTTAAAATTGTTTTTGTCAAAATTCGTCCCGTGCGAGTTAGTACTTTTCGCTAAATGCCCGTTCAAATTTCAGTTTTTATAGTGGTATATGTTTGGAGATTCGGCCCTGCTCATTTCACCCGTAGAGGGCTCATTATTTAAGTCATCTTTATTGTCATAAGTGCTGCTAGATTGTGGAGAAAACACTACAAATTCTTGAGGGAACTTTATATCATATCCCAATGTTTGCAATCGAACCTCGCGTATGGCGCCACGGCGGTTCAAAAAACTTCCAGAATACCGCTTAAAAAAACAAACAAGTTTACATTATCTTCTTTTGAAACACCACATCCAAGTATCGTTTTGGCTTTTAGAACTCTTTTTATGCTTTCAACTAAAGCAAAGTTCACACTTTTGTTTAAAAAAAAGTTCCATATAAAACACAACGTTCGTTCGTATTTTAAAGTCTCACGAGTTTTAGTTTACATACACGAAGAACGTAACCCCCGGAAATAAAATCCTAGGGAGCCACCTTAAGACTATCCGGTATCCGTATCCGGTGTCCGTATCCGGTATCCGTATCCGGTATCTGTATCCGGTATCCGTATCCGGTATCCCGTATCCGGTTTCCGTATCCGGTATCCGGTACCCGCGTTTTCTACCATGCCCACTTTTATAGTCGGAATGTTGTGATTCCGATCTTTTCCGACATATTCCGAAAATCGGTTTGTTATGCGCAGAACGGATGCACAGCGGGTGACATTGCCGCTTTAATTGAGCTAACAAATGTAAAAAGGCATGTGGACTAGATCTTATTTTGGCGCCAAAATTCAACAAGTATTTTCGCGCCGATTTTCTTCTTTGAAATCTTTTCCCTACATGAATTCTTCTGATTCAGCTGAAATTTCTTCGAATATAGCTTTTATTAGCCATTTTGTTGTGGACAATCGTATCAAGTCTGTAAGAAAACTCGGTATTTTCGTCCACAAGCACAAGGAAAAGTATTTAATTTGAGTTCTATTTCTGTCCATTGACGTGACTTTCGCGGCTTTTTTGATGCTGCAACAGCTGGGGAAGCAGCCGAAACATAATTTTTCTTAGCAGCCATCTTGAACTTTGAGCGAATAATCGCTGGCTTTTTGTATCACGGTCTCACTTTGTTGAAATACTCCTCTGCATGCCGTCTTTATACGCACAGATGCATTATGCGTCTAGACAAACAATCATCTGTTGTGCGTCTCACGAATAATCGAACATAGTTCGTCTAGACGCATAATGCGTCTTGTGCCCGTCTTTATACTGAAGATGTATAACCATAGCCTATCGAAGGGGAGATGGCTGTGAAAGTCATTAGAATAACAATATAACTCATTATCTATGTTAGTCAACGTTTATTCATAAATCTGGTCCGTCACGTGCACCGTCACGTGCGTATTGTATTTTAACCGAACTAACCATATATATGTTTTTGAAACAATATGTTTTAGAAAAATCACCTATCCGTGACTTGACAATATAGAGAAACTGGAAATTGCAATTGGTTGGTTGGGTAAAAATACAATACACACGTGACGGTGAAAGAACCAGATATATAAATAAACGTTGACTAACATAGATAATGAGTTTGAGTTATATTGTTATTCTGATGACTTTCACAGCCATCTTCCCTTCGATAGGCTGTGGTATAACCAGACGAACAATAAATGCTTGCCCAAGTCCTTGCTCTTTTGACGCGGGCTCTAGTCGACTCGACTTGCTATTTCTAGCAACTCGAGTCCAGTACGAAAAATGGCTCGACTTGAATTGTGCTGACAATCCGAATCGTTTCTGGCGTAAAATATCCGACTCGCGCTACGCCAAAACTACAAAGTTCACATTATGATAAATCCAGCAACATTTGGCTTATTCATTTGGGAATGAAATTAAAATTGCGTTACGAGAACTTTTTAACTAAAAAAAATATATTTCTTTTCGACACATTTGGAGGGGCAGTATGGTGATAATTACCTAGTTAGAATGGACTGCTAGGGTACACGAATAAGAATAGCAGATTGTGTTGATCCTTCAGAATTCTTTAGACCACTTGAAAGTGTTATAAACATACTTTTTGGATTAATTTCCAAAATTTAGTTTCGTAATTGTTCCATGTTTCATTTTTACGGACAAACTAAAACAGGTGTTTGTCCGTTAAAACGAAACATGGAACAATTACGAAACCAAATTACGAAAACTGCCCATGTTGGGATGTGCCTGAAGGGGTTGAATACACAATTTGTGCATATTTTGAGAATTCAGAGAGTGAGAGGTCATGGACACCTAAACCTTAATTCTTTTGAGCAATCATAACTTCACCTCCAACATTTCCATGGCAACTATATGTCAAACATCACGGCAAACATTAACGTTTGGCCATCAAAGCTAACGGCTCAGCTTTATGATGTATAAAAACAATTGCAAAGACATATTTTTGAAATGTTTTTGAACGGTTTCAGCAACGGCTGTTGTCGTGTTTGTCTTCGATAGCTTACAAACTTGCGATTTGCGCCGTCATTTTGTGATTTATCTACGTCCTGTAGCAGGTCGGGGCGGAAAACATTTTTTACTTGTTGCCAAGCGGGATACATTGCATTTGACCACAAATCATCCAGTCATGTTTAGTGTAAACCCTGCAAGCTATGTAACAATGAATAAAAAGTATTAAGTGTCTGTATAATTATGCAGCGCAGCAAACGTATCAGTGAATGTTACAAAATTAATAAATATTAATAAAAGGGTATAAAATCCTACAAAAAGTGCCAAAAACCAGGCATTAATTTCAAATTTTTCTAAGGTTCTGATTTTGAGAAAGAAAACGTTTTATAGCTTGAAGCGCCGAGGAACCTATAAGCTTAAAATACAAAGTTTTAGGTCACAGAATAAAAATATCATACCGAAGTCCCACTCAAGTCGGAACCTTTGATCTGTGATTTAGGTCCTTTCAAAAGCCTTAACGACCGTTGATGCTTATAACGCAGAGCGTAAGATGTCTTCTTAACTTTGCAGTTGAGAATTACTCCAACTCTAAACTAGAAAATACGTGCATGCAGAAACCCTCGCCTTGCTGACAAAAACATTGTATTTTCCGAACATGAAGTGTCTAAAGTTGTTGTCATGGTGACATGATAATTTTTAAGAATATTCCAAGAATATTCTTACAAATGAAAAATCGCCTAAATATATCACTTTCAATTACAAAATTATGAATTTCCCATGGTTTGTTATCATACGTAATACAATCTTCAATTTAAGGTAAAATTCAACCAAAAACGCTTCGCAAAACGCTATAAATTAAAGTGTTCTTTATAAAACTAAACTGCCTTTAAGCTTTAATAATCAAATGGCTTTATCGATAAACGTTGAGTTTGCAATACAATGATTTTAAATTCTCGCATGCAAATAACTTTGCTTTCTTTTTTATTTAAAATATTCAATGTAATATAAAAAGGAATCAATATTAATAATAAACTGAACTTATATGCTGTCTTGTTTAGTTGTTTCATATACGCAATGGGCCAAAGGCCGTCGGGTTTTAAAGCCATTATAAAATCAATATTTAAAACAAACGTACCTTCGTTAACGTCGCGTCCCTTCTTTTAGCCGATTCTTTCGCGCTTGCTTTCGGAGAAAGCTTTTGAAATTTACAAAATCTTGCAAAAATGCGAGCAAAAATGAAATATATGTAGAAGAATTTTATATCAATCATCAAATCAAGAAATGTTTGCTATTTCGCATTTCCGCTTTCGTCATGCAGTCGTTATAATGCAAACTTTAAATTGGACCAATCAGTGTCGCTATTCATGACAGTCCGCCATATTTTTGAGATCAGTGAGGATGACCACCCACCGAACCACACACGGTAACCCACGCCCGCGCTCATTGATGAACTTTAGACTTGGCTATTACTTTCGTTTCCCCGGGTGTAAATAGCCGGGGGAATTAGTACCCTCGCACGGCACTTCACGCCGTAGGTCGGGGATAAAAATCAGTCAGTGCTTGAATTTGTTCGTTTCGTTAAGCTGGTTAACACTCTATCGTCAATTTACGGAAGGGATATTCGCCCCAGGAATCTGAAAAGCTCACTGTCGCTTGGAAAAAAAGTTTTCCTTTTTACATTGCGCAATAATCAAAATAATAATTAATATTCCGGACAATTCTGCATGAGCCTGCTAATATCGAATTTTGGGCTCAATTGCAATTACACTGAGTGGTAATTGATAAAGTATTATTTCGATCTTTAATAACGTATTTTCTTTCTTTCAATGCTTTAAAGATAATCACAGCCAATGTCAGAATGATCGGGCAGTAGCTATAGCGAAAGCGCGATGTGTTGGATATGGTGTTTTTGTCCCATCGTGCGAAAAAGATGGCAGTTATTCACTTGTGCAGTGCTCGGGATCAACGGGATATTGCTGGTGTGTTAATCCTTGCACTGGGAAACAAATCTCGCCATCTGTAAGAGGAAAGCGGCCTCAATGCATTAAGCATGGTAGGTTCTATTATACTAAAACTACGAATTTAGTCTGCGCCCCAACCCTCACAAAATATGTAATTGCCAGAGACGCGTGTTTCTAAGCTTAAGCCAGTGGGATGTAAGGCGCATAGTTTTCGCTTAGGTGGGCGCAATATTTCTTATTAAAAATGAGGATTTTTGCAAAAAATTAAAATACGATATAACCAATTGAAAATCATGAAAGCTTCCTCATGCTCGAAAAGGTTGTCAGGTTTTCCTGTCAAAACATTTAGGAATGCGCCTACAGTCCTACGTCAATTTATTTAAAATGTGCCATTATTAAATTCGACGTTTTCAATATAATTTCTGGCGGACCAATCAGACGTCGCCTTTTCTATATTGTTATTATTCACATTATTATTACTATTATCATTATTATTTACATTTATTTACAACACGATGCCTTTCAGAAGATCTGCTTTCAAAGGGACGTGCTTACTACCTATATAAATAGTAATAGCACACATTCGTTATTCAGACTACTTTTGAAGAAATTGAAATATTTATCTACTTCCTGCGCAAGCCTTTCAAAAATTGGTGCATGGGAAACAAATGAAAAGGCCTGCGGACTAACTTTCCAAGTCGGCGCCAGCCATAAGCTAAATTATATTTATATATCATTTATACCAGATCAATATTATTGTTAAAGTCTTTAAAGTGGCACTTGCGTCAAAATTTTTATTTTCTTATTTTTTTTAAATGCTCTTAAAACTGTATAGTAACTTGTTTTGAAGATTTTTGTTCCCATGCTTAATTCTTGACATATTTCATTTTGTTAAATTTGTAACCATGTGACGACAATGACTCGATTACATATATATTGAGACATCAGTAATTGTTGTGTGTCTTTGCTGTTTTTGATGGATTTGTTTAAGGTGGCTCCATACACTTTTCATCATCGGGCACTGGTACCTAATCTTGAGTAGTCGCGCGAAAATATTTTTATATAAAAATATAACTTTTTCAGTCTAAAATCCGAACCACAAATCATGTTTATTCTGATGTTTTGAGTCTTCCTTGTTCTCATGTGTTCTCAAAGAACAAACTTCGTCCTGATTTAGCCCTGGACATTGAATAACTAGTCTTTTTAGAAGACATTTTAAGGTAAAAAATCCAATGTTCAACGTTCAAACTCTTGTGAAAACCGGCGATCGGCCCGACCGGCGAAAGGTTTTTTACTCCAATACTTGGTGATTTATAAGTTCATATATGCAGAGTTTTTGAACATACAAGTGTTACTAACAGCAACACTAACAGCAACACTCAAAGAGTAAAAACAACTCTACTTAAGGAGTAAAATTTACACCAAAAATGGAGTAAATAAAGGAGTAAAATTTACTCCAAAAAAGGAGTCGTTCTGTACCTTTTTTATTTACTCCACTTTTGGAGTCAATTCGACTCCTTTGGAGACAAAATTACTTCTATATATCGGAGTAAAGAAAAGTCTTTAACTCACTTTAGAAATCAATAAAGACATTTTTCGAGTCAAAATAATTTATTATCCCTACAAGTGAGGTATATTATAGCAGGAAATACAATTTGCTGTAGCATAATATAATGATATAATCTTACGCCCTATAATATTTTAATAAAGTTCTAAATTGATTAGAATGATATCATGAATACATGATTAGAATGATATCATGAATACATGTGAAATACAATTACAAGCCTGTCAGCATGAATTGAACCTGCAGCCCTGCAATTCTACTGCAGCCCTCTGACCTAAAGAGCCCTTTTGCCAGGAGGTAACCACAAGTTGCTGTATAATTATATATATATACCATGGTGTTGTCATTGGTAGTGTACTAAATAAACTGCCCAGGATGACACTAGTATTATACTGTATACATGAACTCTTGGTTACAATAGAGCTTGATTGACTCTCAGGGCGATGGATTCTTAGGGCTTCAGCACCCTTGACGGTTAAAAAGCTGATCAGAATCACCCGTAGGGCAGCACGTTCGATTCCCAGCACAGTACTGGCCATTACATAGTTATCGTTCAAAAAATTTACATTTACAGAAAAGCTTTAACCCATTATATGGCAGCACTCTCTCCTTAATGAGCAAAAATTGTCTGACCACATTAGACAGAAAAAATAAAAAAGTAAAGCAAATTGCTCTTAAAGGGTTAATATTCTGTTCAATGTAGAATATTTACAAGTAAAATATACTGCATGTATTAAATGTATGTAGTGTCACTTCTAAATCAAACATGTCAAGCAAGTCCATTAGTAAAAATTTAGTACAAAACAAGCTGTATACCACAAGTCGGCAACTCCATCCCTTGCATGGTTTGGTAATTCACAAAAATGCTCTCCAGCAAAAGAATAACATTTTCCAAATAGACCATGAAGTTCTTAGAATGCCATTAATGATTACATATGTTACCACTTGTTTAGACAACTTGCCTTCTCCTGGGAAGCTTTTGTTAAATCCATATATTAATGACAATCCCTAGTAAGAAAAAAATATATAAGGTTGATATATAACAGCAGCAAATTATTGATTGATGTTTGTGATGTTACTCTGAGTGTGCATCCACACCGGGCAAGCTGAAAAGTTAGTTTGGGCACGGTGGGAATCGAACCTGCGGCCTTTGGGATACTAGTCCAATGCTCTGCCAACTGAGCTACATGGTCAAGTCTGTTCGAGTTGATGATATTTTGAAACTGAGTCTAGTTCCTTCGATATCTGTGTACAGGGGTATTCAATGATACGATTATTTTGTGTGTGTTGGTGTCATGTACTCAGGTGAATATATGATGTTTGTGATGGTACTCTCACCAGTAGTGTAGCCAGCCCAACTATTTGGTCCCGCTATGCAAATAGTTTCATGTTCATTGACTGTGAAAACAATCAATTTCTAAAGAAATGAATAATGATAATAATTTTGAATTTGCATTGCGGGACTAAATTGTCGGGCTGGCTACGCCACTGACTCTCACTGGGCAAGCAGAAAAGTTAGCTTGGCCACGGTTACAGGTTCGATTCCCACTGTGGCCAAGCTAACTTTTCAGCTTGCCCGGTGTGGATGCACACTCACAGTAACATCACAAACATCATATATTCACCTGAGTACATAACACCAACACACACAAAATAAAAATTATTGATTGATTGACAATGAATTTGCTATTTTTGGTTGTTTGCATATATACAAAGCAAGAAATACAAAATTCAAATGCTTTTACTCATTTAATGTAAGCATGCAATTGAACTAACATCATCCAAATGAATACAACTTTTCTGGTAAAGGGTGTTTAAAATAGAGGTGCATAATTGACCCAAAATTCATTGTCCCAAAATCTTGCTAATGCCAAGCTAGGATTTTCCATATAAATTATATACAATCACCAACGATTTGGCACAGTATTACCCCTGGGCCCTGGGTAAAAAGATCTCTGTGATTGTTTTTGTCAGTTTATACATTTCGAGACTGTCTGCAAAAGTATGAGTGATTGATCACTTGTTGGTTCACTTTATTGGGAAATGTGCTTGTACTATATAACTCAGTCTGGGTGATTTGTTTTGGCAAGCCTGCCCATCTAAAGAGGCTCATGTAACCAGACATTCATCCAGGGAAAGCGAGCTATAGCCAGGTTACCTGGGTGGCTCGCCTCTATATAAGCAGCCCCTTACACATGTTTTAGGCTGACTGATAGCCGATAGGAGGGCTACCATAGCAAGCACATGCCATACACTGGGTAATATTAGATGGGCTATTGCAATGCTGTCAAATGTGACTGCATTTCAAACAGATCACATATATATTAAAGTATACATATTTAGCACGAAATACAACATACATGTATATCACACAAATAAAGCCCCGTTTACACGAGCAAATTTTATTTGACAAATTTCATATGTCAGAGATATTTTGCTCGTGTAGATGATAAATTTGTGACAAATTTATTGTGACAAATGCATTTGAACAACAAATGCTTTTGATGAAATGAAATTTGTCAAATAAAATTTGCTCGTGTAAACGGGGCTAACAACACATATAAGTAGAGACTGTAGATTAGACTTATGGACTTCTGCTAATACAAATTAATCGAAAATTAAAACTGAACGTCTAGATCGGCAAATCGGCGGCGAAGCGACTAAAATACAGGCCTTCGTCTTCGATTTAAAAATATAACTATACAGTATATCAAGTAACTTTCCGCACACAAATAAGTAAATACACAATAAACATACCTTTTAAAACAAATTCCATGTATCTTATTAGGTCTTTGGAACTTTATAAGTAGAAAATTTGAATAAATATCATTCCCCTTTGAATGTTTGCTCCCGAAGGATTGAACTTGGCGCTTGGTCTTTGTGTGAACCAGATCGAATTACTACAACACGTGATATATTCTAAGCATGCTAATTGGTTGAAAATCTGCAACTTCCACTTGTCGCAAATTATATTCAGCAGAATTCAGCAGCAGAACATTCCACACGTTCAAATTACAGATTTAGGCAGCAAATAAAAAAATATAGATGACTCGCTGACAATTTCTGGCTACATTCGATCGCCGCGTGCGACGGAAGCCGATATACAGTATAATACATCA